>JAOPHQ010003758.1:87500-105834 GCA_030340625.1 Merluccius polli
AAACTTTAAACTTTAAACGCCCGACCTAGAAGCGTCTCACTGCGCCTAACTCCCCTCTTTCTCCCCCCTCTCTCTCTTTCCCCTCTCTCTCTCTCCCCTCTCTCTCTCAGTGGGAGCTGGAAGGAGAAGAAGTTCAAGCCGTATAACTTTGACTCGCTGGGCGTCGCCCCCGAGTCGGGTCACCTGCACCCCCTGCTGAAGGTCCGCACCCAGTTCAGGCAGATCTTCCTGGAGATGGGGTGAGTGGTCCCGGGTTTAGTGTCCTAGTCCTCCTCTCTTCCTCCCCCCCTGTCCTCCCCTTGCTCCCTCCATCCTTTTCTTTCTCTTCTCTATTTCTGTCTTCTCCCTTCCTTCTCCCATTCTCTCTGACTCACTCACTCACTCACTCATCACTCGACCCAACTCTGGCTGTCTATGAACTGACACACAACCCGTTGCCATAGCAACAACAACAGAAGCCGTGTCACATTGTGATCTCCTCCTCTCTCCTCCTCCTCTCTCCTCCTCCTGCAGCTTCACCGAGATGCCCACCAACAACTTCATCGAGAGCTCCTTCTGGAACTTCGACGCTCTCTTCCAGCCTCAGCAGCATCCCGCCAGAGACCAGCATGACACCTTCTTCCTGTCCGGTCAGAGACGCTTCCTGCTTCCCCCCCCCTCCATCTTTGTAGTTTTATTTTATACAAAATATAAAACCACCAAACAAAACGTGACAGCTTTGTCTGAAAACGCTTTTATGGGCCGTTTCTTGCATTGTAGATGTATGCCTCGACGGTTTGATATCCCAGAATGCCGTGCATGATGGTGTATTTGCTAAATGTATGACCCTGTTCAAATATCCCACTCTTGACTTTCTGAACCAACCGCTGTTGGGATGTTTTTTTAGCCAAAGCGACGAATCCAACATGTCATTAAAGGCATAACTTCGGCGCCGCGTCCGCCATTGTCGTCGCTTCCTCTTCCTCTTTTCTGTGATTGGTCCCGCTGGTCACATGTGTCTGAGGTGTCCATTATGTTGTGTCCTCAGACCCGGCGGTATCCACGGATTTCCCGCCACAATACCTGGAGAGAGTCCGCAAGGTCCACTCTGAGGGAGGCTACGGCTCACAGGGGTGACTCACTCACACACTCACTCACTCACACACTCACTCACTCACACACTCACATTGAACTTCCTTCAGCCATTCCAGTGGGCCACTTCTTGGTGTGTCTACACCTGGTAAGAACGGGGTGGGTGTGGTCTTCATCTGTGTGTGCGTGTGTGTGCAGGTATAAGTACGACTGGAAAATCGAAGAGGCCCAGAAGAACATCCTGCGCACACACACCACCGCCGTCAGCGCGCGCATGCTCTATAAACTAGCCCAGCAGGTGAGCACACACACACACACACACACACACACACACACACACACACACACACACACACACACACACACACACACACACACACACACACACACACACACACACACACAGACTCCCATTAAATCGTGTTGAAGGAATAGAAGGAAATCGATGGTTTCTTCTTCTTCTTCTTCTTCTTCTTCTTCTTCTCCTTCTCCTCCTCCTCCTCCTCCCCCTCCTCCGCCTCCCCCACCCCAGGACGAGTTCAAGCCCGTCAAGTACTTCTCCATCGACCGGGTGTTCAGGAACGAGACGCTGGACGCCACCCACCTGGCCGAGTTCCACCAGATCGAGGGCGTGGTGGCGGACCGCGGCCTCACGCTGGGCGACCTCATGGGCGTCCTGCACGAGTTCTTCATGAAGCTCGGTCTGTAGTCCGCAACCAAACATTACTCATATTCATACTCACAGGGTTTAGGATCTACGCGGAGTCCAAAAATAGTTTTGTCTCCAGTAAGATAAGATTAGATAAGATAAGATAGTCCTTTATTAATCCCCCTTAGGAGAAATTCACAGGTGACCAGCAGTACAGTGGGAAAAGAGTACGAAAACAAGAGTATATATACAATAAATTTACCAATTTGAAATAAAAGTATAATAAAAAACTATTAGAATAAGATAAAATAAACATACTATATACATGTAACTGTCCGTTTTAAATAAATAAATGTGACTAAAAGTAACTTGTTTTCGAACCCGTAGATCACAAACCCTTGAATATAAAAGCGACTCATTGAAATCGGTTGAGAAATGTAAACGTTACAAGTGCTTTTTATCCAGGAAAAGCCGCAGCTCCCCCGTTTACTTGTATTGGTAGACTCCAGCGGCTGCACAGGTCTGTCCACCTGTTACTCACCTCTTCCCTGTGTGGTTCTCCTCCCAGGCATCACCAAGCTGCGCTTCAAGCCGGCCTACAACCCCTACACAGAGCCCAGCATGGAGGTGTTCAGCTACCACGAAGGTACGCCGCTTAATGCTAACGCTAATAACCGATACGAGGTACAGAGGTCCCTATACATACTGTATGTATACGTCAGAGCTACAGTAGAGCCGGTCGATATACAGTAATCAAACTTTGATTGCAATGACGATCTGGGCTTCCCGCGATCATGAACACCAGAAAATCAACACAAAAACGATTATAGTAGAACTGCGGTTAGAAATGTGGTTTTCGCTGTTTTGAGCGGGAGCCGCTTGAAAAGCGCGTCGCCTCGTTTTCACTCACACCAAAGCTACAACTTTACAACACACACAGCTTGCGGTGGAGCTAACATTTGCTAACTCTAAAAGAGCATTTATTTGTTTCAGACATATTGAAGCATTCTGTGCCAAAACATACCTTAAAATCATTATTGACCCAAATGATTAATTAATGTTTCAAACTGTCAAAAAGGGACCTCTCAAAATACATAATATGGAGAACTCGAGTCTAAAGTACGTGTGTGTGTGTGTGTGTGTGTGTGTGTGTGTGTGTGTGTGTGTGTGTGTGTGTGTGTGTGTGTGTGTGTGTGTGTGTGTGTGTGTGTGTGTGTGTGTGTGTCCTCAGGGCTGAAGAAGTGGGTGGAGGTGGGGAACTCGGGGATCTTCAGACCAGAGATGCTGCTGCCCATGGGTCTCCCTGAGGACGTGTCCGTCATCGCCTGGGGCCTGTCTCTGGAGAGGTACACACACACACACACACACACACACACACACACACACACACACACACACACACATGCGTCACACACACGTCACAGCGCATCACAGTCTAACTTCCTGTACCCCCCCCCCCCCCACCAGACCCACCATGATCAAGTACGGCATCAACAACATCCGGGAGCTGGTGGGTCATAAGGTCAACCTGCAGATGGTCTACGACAGCCCCATCTGCCGACTCGGCTCCTGAACCTCATGTAGACCCCCCCAACCCCCCCCCCCCCCCCCCCCACCACCAGCACCACGGCGCCCCCCCCTGCTGGTCCCTGCAGGACACCTGTTTATATTCTCTCCCACTGACACACTCACCCTCTGTCTCTCCCTCATTATCTCTCTCGCTCTCTCTCTCATTATCTCTCTCGCTCTCTCCATCTCATTACAACTCTCGCTCAGACATTCTCACACACACACACACACACACACACACACACACACACACACACACACACACACACACACACACACACACACACACACACACACCCTGCGTATCGAGTGGGAGAGCTTAAGGGCTGAGCGGGGCGCCTAAGCCGGGCTTTCTGGCCAGTTACACATGTCGGTGTGTCGGAGGGGGAGAGGGGGGAGAGGATGGGGGAGGTAGAGAGAGAGGTGTGTTTGAGGCGGTCCACTGGGACTCCTGCCAGAGGATCAGGGTGATCCCTGCCCCAGCCGCTCCATAACAACACACCTCCATGGAGTCTCCTTCTAGACTGGTCCAGACTGGACTACAGAGACCTTACCGTCGCCCCCTGGTGGTCCCAGCTGGTAAACCTCAACATCCCACTTTGTACAGAGGAATAATGAAACGGTGAATGAATAATAAATAAATCTTTTTTTCGAAATAGACTTCTCTTTGTCTGCACTTTGTCGGTTTGTTGCTGCAGGTGGATTAGTCACAGCTAGAAAGTGTGTGTGTGTGTGTGTGTGTGTGTGTGTGTGTGTGTGTGTGTGTGTGTGTGTGTGTGTGCGTGTGTGCGTGTGTACGTGTGTGATGGCCAGACTCGAAGGATTTAACCGTCTATTTTTGTGTTTGTAAGGTTTTGGGATTACGGTTGGGTCCCTTCCAGGCTTATGGGGGAGGCCCTAATCTGTGTGTGCGCGTGTGTGTGTGTGTGTGTGTGTAGACTCCCCTGCGCTCCGCTCTCCAGCATGTTGACCTGGGGAGGAGGAGGCGTGAGACTGATGAAGAGATGAAGTCACGGATCCATATACTTAATATTAAGTTGACTTTTAATAACTGTCAGCGGAAAGACAATATATATATTTATATTGAATTAAACCAAAAAACGAACATGTATGCATATTTTGGCTCCATAGGACATACAGTAACTTCCAGACAGGACAGACGATGTGGAGAGCGTCTCCCAGCAGAGAGCTCCTCGCCGGGGCGGCGGCCGCAGGATTAGTCCTGCTGGGGTCTCCTTCTCTGAAACGCAGGGACTCTGAGTCTGAGCTGAGCTAATCCCCCCCAGAGTCTTGAAATAACCACTTTAAACCAGCGGGTCCGAAGGTCCCAGGTGGGTTAGGAAGACCTTCAACCGTGCAAACGTAAAAAGGTGTTGTGGTTTGTTCTAGTCTAGAGGATGGATGCTGTGGCCGACGTTACTGGGTTTGATCCCCAGTGTCCGCAGTCCACATGTACAGTAGGCATCCTTGACCCCTGACCCCTTCCTGCTCCTTATAGGACATTTGAATTCACTGCAAGTCACTTTGGGTACTAAATACGAGCGTCTGCTAAACACCAACAGGGTGTCATCGGTATCTGTACTTCCTGGATGCACTTTCAAACACTAGTTAATAACACCAGGAATCATAGTTGAGCCCTATACTTCTTTTAATTATAATCTCTTTCCGTGAATGCAGTGTTTACTGTAATGATAAGATGAAGCGCGTATGACTAAAGACACTAGAGGGTAAAGACTAAAGGCCTACACACCGTTTCACACACATGACAACAAACACTGAAGTTCACTGAAGACAGCAGACTAGAAGAACCCAATACTGTGTAATGGTGAACATCTGAAGATGGAGACGGCGAGTAGAGACGATGCGGCCATGTGGTCCTCTGCAGCCATCGCCATGGGAACGCTAGTCTCTTTGTGTCTTTATACGTCAGTATTTATTCATGAGTCACGTTAAAGTCCGCTCAGACCCAAACGCAGAGACCAAGACCACCGCATGTGGACCCGTCTTGTTGGTCCATCCACTGGTAACACTGGTACAGGTCAGCATATTAACTGGATTATGATGTTAAATGAGAGAGAGAGCAGAGAGAGAGAGAGAGAGAGAGAGAGAGAGAGAGAGAGAGAGAGAGAGAGAGAGAGAGAGAGAGAGAGAGAGAGAGAGAGAGAGAGAGAGAGAGAGGAGTTGAGAGAGTTGATGTGTTTCCATTGGATATTGCTTTGTTAAACTGTTCGTCAAAACCTCCATATCTTCTTCTGCCTTGTTGTTGTGATTGTTGTTGTTGTTGTTCTTCCTCTTCTCGCTCTGGGAACCGCTCACAGGAAAGTAAGAAGAGATCGGGAAAATGTGGAAATGTTTCGCTATAGTAGGAGTGGACCGGAGGTGGACCGGATATCCGGACGCTATCCGGGTTTTATTCTCCACATCCGCCCCCCGGACCCTGGACCCGGCGCTCCTTGCTCGGCCCGGGGCTGTCCGGGTCGTGGCGGGCCAGCGGGCTGTGGTGGGCGGGGCTGTGGTGGGCGGGGCTGTGGGTGTGGGCGTGGCCGTGCGGCGTGGGGAAGAAGGAGGGGATGGAGGGGATGTAGGGCATGGCGGCCAGCAGCAGCGGGCTCGCCGCCGGGCTGTCGTCGGGCGGCAGGGCGACCACCAGGTCGTCGGTGTCCCACACGTGGAAGGCGTTGCCGTGGGACAGCTGCAGCACCGACTGGCTGTGGCCGTGGCAGCGGGCGGCGGCGGCGGCGGCGGCGCCGGGCGGCAGCTTGCCGTCCTGCTGCTCCTTCTCCTCCTCGTGGGTCGGACCCAGAATGCACTCTGCAGGGGAAAACACGCAGCTTGTTAAGGACATGCGGTTCTGCATTGCGGCTCGGCTTCGGCGGAGGACCGGGTGGGGAGGGAGGAGGTCTAGAGGAGTGGTTCTCAACTGGGGGGTCGCGACCCATGAGTGGGTCACGAGGGCGTATGCCAAACCTTCAACTTTTGAAAGAGTCCCGTGAATTAACTAATGGTTTAATGTTAATTCATCTTCCAATGGCGTACTATTTAATTGCGTTTAGCCCCAACTGTCGCAGCTTTTTGTTTGCTCCGTGTTTTTAACAATAGATGATGACGGCGTTGTTGATTACTACAATATTGGCGAATACATTTTTTTAACATTTTTGGGTGGTGACTTAATGGCTGATGACAGGTGTGGGACGGGTCCTGAGGAGAGACCGGTTGAGAACCGCTGATCTGGAGGAGGGTTTCTCACGCACGCCATGCCGCCATCTTGGTGCTTTATAATGAGAATAACCACAACAACAACAACGACAACAACAACAACAACAACTGGTTGCTTGGTTTTTCAAGATGTTGAAGAAGGCCTTCCAAGATGGCCAAGCTTCAACTTATTTTATGGATCACAAAAAGCTGAACTTCAGGTCACATGATTGAAACCCTCCTCCTGCAGCAGTTCATCCAGTTTACATGGAGGTCCATTATGGGAGAAATGTACTCTTACAGTTAATGATAATACGTAATTACTGTCTTGCTAATATGCTATACGAATCTAATAAGTGTGGAATATATTATTAATATTATTATTATTATTATTATTATTATTATTATTATTATTATTATTGGCCGGGACATTCAATGATAATATGCTGAGTGTGTCTAATTGTGTGGAGACATATGAACCAGTCCCAGGTCCAGTCCCCCCTCCGGTGAGGTCCAGTCCCCCCTCCGGTGAGGTCCAGGCTGTGGAGAATAATCTCTTCTCAGGGATAACAACTCATGTGCATAACAACCCCACGAATGGAGACGTGATGGTACCACCCAACGACCGGCTGTGGACATGTTGCTTTTGTCTCGGATGAGATAACGTGATTTGAGGGGTGACTTGTGATTTATGGAGTAGGGAGGAACATAAAAGCACAGTGGTGTAGGAGTAGTGACCTCTCGGTCAAACCAACCCTCTCGAGTGCAAATAAAGTATTTACCTTTCATACTTCAGATCTCCTGAACTCTCTTATTTTGTCCAAGTGTTACATGAAGTTTATTCCACAACACCAGTCTGTGTATCGGCCCTTTATGTGTCTGCATAACGACTACATGTCACTATATGGACTATGGGTGTGCATGCAGTCTGTGTGGCATCACACGTGTCAACTTCATCTTAAAAACGTACCTTTTCAGTTGACTTTATTCTAATAAAGTGGCCTAAAGTGTCACATATCTCACATTATCTCCTGTTCCTGTAACCCATGCCTTGTCCTCGGTGCTGCCCCCCCCCCATATCAACACATGTGCATGGAGGATGGAGGAGGAGGTCCTCACCTATGAGGTCGATGGCCAGGTCCTTGATGAGGTGTCCCACTATGGCGTATGCGACCCCCACCACCACCAGCGCCGCCATCAGCAGGTACAGCACCGCCCGGGGCAGCGGCAGCAGCTCCCGGGCCGCCGGCCGGTACTGCCGGTACAGCGGCTCCTCGGTCACCGTGAGGTACGGGAAGCCCTGGCCCAGACCCGTGAAGTTCAGGCCGGTCCGGTTCAGGCCGGCCATGGTCGGGGTGTCTTATTTTGAAAGTAAAAATGGAGATTGTTTCCGCTTGATTTGTAAAGTCCTTACAGGAGCGGACCAGCAGGCCTGGTTCTGCAAGTGGAAGCAAGGGAAATAAAGTTAGCAACTTTTAATCTGTTAAAAGGAAGTGAAATGTTCACCTTTTCACCAAACTTTATCACTTTATCACTTTATTATTATTATACCTTATTCGGGATGCCATGCCGTCCATGCGGTCCGTCCCCCGCGTCGCTGTCCGCGGTGCTGAGCGGGCGGAGATCAGGGGAGCGGAGTTAACCACCTTGACCACGCCCCCTCCGCTTAGCGGACACGCCCCCTCTCGCCGTAGGACACGCCCACTGATTGATTGATTTCTCAGAGGTTGCGTCTCCGCGTCTCTTCTGCGAAGTTGTCGACGAGGAGCCATTTAAAGCCCTTGATTAAAGCCTTCATTGGTATTACGGCTGCTGACCTTTGTTGAGGGGATAGGTAGTCTATTTATTCATCTATTTTTATTATTATTATTATTATTATTATTATTATTATTATTATTATTATTATTATTATTATTACTATTAGTAGTAGTAGTAGTAATAGTAGTAGTAGTAGTAGTGGTAGTATTAGTTGCATTCCAGTTCCCATCCAGCTGCAGCGTTCAGAGTGCGTTTCCACTGAGTTGCCATGGTTTCCCCAAAGATGACAGAACCGGCCGCTGTAGGTGAACAGGCCCAATGATAGGGCCTGCTGCTAGACGACCATCTGACGACCTCCAGACACCTGAAAACAGCAAATGACAGCCCTTTTGGTCTGGGGACGTGGTTGTCCTTACGATGCTTCGCCCGGGAGTTCACAGCAAATCCTCCACCCCCCCCCCCCCCCCCCCCCCCCCCCCCACCCTGAGTCATCTCATAATCTCATGTTTGGGGAGATTTGTGGGAGGATCAGAGTTGTCCCTATTTAGAGGAACTGCATTAAAGGAGATGCCGCTGACACGTCATGGGCCCGCGGTCCTCTGATCCCCACAATACAGTCAGAGATTATAACGTGCCTCATTACATCCTAATTAGCTCGGCATTAGGGGCCCAGCTGGGGCCGCTTTCAGCGCTTAAGGGGCCACTGAACACCAAGCGTCTCCCCAGACTCATCTGGGAGACAATTAGTCACAGCAAGTCGACGCGCGGCCCCAGAGTAGGAAGGCCGTTATGAAAAAAACATGAAAGCCAAAAACATGAAAGCAATTTTGTTATGTAAGACCGTGTAGAACACACACACACACACACACACACACACACAGCCTATTCTGCAGCCACACACACACACAGCCTATTCTGCAGCCACACACACACACAGTCCTATTCTACATCCACACACACACACACACACACAGCACACACTCTGCAGCACACACACACACACAGCCTATTCTGCAGCCACACACACACACACACACCACACACAGCCTATTCTACATCCACACACACACACCCACACACACATACAGAGTCTATTCTGCAGCCACACACACACAGCCAATCCACACACACACACACACACACACACTTCAAAGCATGCCACGGGAAGCCTTTATCCGCCCCCCCCCCCATCGTCCCCAAATTGTCAAGATGAGCACACTAAAGAACGACAAGACATGTATAGATGAAGAGAGAGAGAGGGAGAGAGAGAGAGAGAGAGAGATGGGGGAGAGAGTGAAGGGGGGGTATGGGGGGAGAGAGAGATAGAGAAAGAGAGAGCGTTTTACTTTTATTTTAACAGTGTTTTGAAAGGGGCTACCATGCAACTTATATGTGTCAACAACAACGCTATAAAAAAAAGAAATATATATATATATATCTGATATATCCTCCACGTCTTTTCGACCCTATTGTCTTACTGGATGAGGAGCAGCGGGGACAGGGTGGGTCAGAACCTGGGGTCCTGCCAGAACCCTGTGTTAGGAGGATGACCCACCAGGGTCCTTATCCGCAGCGTTTCTGATGGATCAACTGTAATACGATACCTCGGTCACGTCAACCACACTGTGACCTACGCCTGCCACAGGGACGGGGGAGTCATGCCCTTTTTTTTGTTTGCCATACAATGACATCAACAAATTGATGATACAATATGTTGATATCAAAATTCGTGTTCTGGATGTAACTCATCCATCATTACATTGCTTTTTTACATGAATTATAATGTTGTTATATATATATATAGGCCTATATATATATATATATATATATATATATATATATATATATATATATATATATATATATATATATATATATATTATTATTATTATTATTATTATTATACAATATTATTTTTTGTTCATGTCAAATACATTTTGTATTGTTCAGGTTTGCTTTGAGAAAAAGTCTCAATGGCTTTGCATTAAAATCAATTACTGACAGGAAGATCGTTGTAGGAAATCAACCAATCAGCCAATCAACGAAGAGGAATCAGCAGGACTAATTCTGATTGGACCACGGAGCTGTGTCGCCAGGCAGATCTCTCGAGGACACTACGGGTCAAGTCGTTAAGCTAAAGTGACGGTTCGTCGATACCTGCGACATATATCCGTCTCTACAGCTAACTCGTATCTTATATCAAGATAAAAACAACTTCACACAACTTTAAAGTGAGTGACCACCAAAGTTCGTGTTTCGGTAGGTTTCAAAATGCTCGTGTTTTAAAACAATAAAACGGTTGAAAACGAAGGAGAAAAAAAATAAGCTAACTTGGCGTTGACTCTTCAGGAGAAAGAAAAACGAAATGGCGGAGTTTTTCACGACCAAGTCCGCGCCCACCTGCCAGTCCACCCCCAAACCCGGGTCCCACCTCCTGGTCCAGCCTCACGGGACGGTAAGCCAGGCTGGGCCTCCAGACCTCATGGGTCAGGGTTAGGTTAGGCCGGGTTAGCCACATGCTGGACTGGGCCTCCAGACCTGATGGGTCAGGGTTAGGGGTTAAGGGTTAGGGTTAGGATTATGGTTAGGGGTTATGGGTTAAGGGTTAGGATTAGGGTTAGGGGTTAAGGGTTAGGGTTAGAGTTAGGGTTAAGGGTTAGGATTAGGGTTATGGGTTAAGGGTTAGGGTTAGAGTTAGGATTAGGGTTAAAGGTTAGGATTAGGGTTAGGGGTTATGGGTTAAGGGTTAGGATTAGGGGTTAAGGGTTAGGATTAGGGTTAGGGGTTATGGGTTAAGGGTTAAGGGTTAGAGTTAGGGTTAGGATTAGGGTTAGGGGTTATGGGTTAAGGGTTAGGATTAGGGGTTAGGGTTAGACTCAGACTCTGGCTCCCCCTAAGACTAGTCATTGTTGGGTTAGGGGTTAAGGGTTAGGATTAGGGTTATGGGTTAAGGGTTAGGGTTAGACTCAGACTCTGGCTCCCCCTAAGACTAGTCATTGTTGGTTGCTTATCTTCTCAGGACGGCGGCGGCCCCTCGTCTGGGGAGAAGACCATGTCCTTCGCGTCCTTCGTGTCCCTCGACGACGACGACGACGGCGGCGGCGGCGGCGGCGGTGATGGTCACATGATGTCCAGGTGCAGAGGAAACGCCTGGTGTCCTTGTTGGATGTTTTTAAATATGGAAAATGCATACGTCATGTTGTTCTTGATGAACCTGACTCAGGTTATGGATGGAGCCACGGTGTGAGTCTAGTGACCCGGCGTCCTTGGGCTTACCTGCTCCTCAGTGACGCGGGTCTGAATTCACTGTAAGCTACTTTGGATAAAACATCTACTAAATAAATGACTAAGTATATAAAAACCATAACGATCTTCACAGCGAAGACTCGGGCATCATGCTGGACATCTCCAGCATCACAGAGCGAAGCGACAGCCACGTCTGTAAGAAGCCCAAGCTAGGAGACCCCCAGACCTCCTGCTCCTTCCTGCCGGGGTCAAAGGTCGAAGAGCTAGGGAGGCGAGCCCAGGAGCTGGTGGAGAGGATCAACCAGAGCCGTGACGAGGACCAGGAGATCATCTGCAGCTTCCAGGACCAGCTGCTGTCTAAGGTCCTGGAAGAGATATTCATGACACACGCTGGAGGAGTTTCTGTCTGTTACTTCTATGAGACGACAAATGTTTTTAATTATCATTAGCTAGTCTCTCTCTGTCTCTGTCTCTCTGTCTCCCTCCCTCTCTCTCACTAATTGGTTTTAATCAAATCCATCATAATTAATTTAAAGCTTTTTATTAGTCAATATTTTCTTGAATTTAGCACTCAGGGTCCAAAATTATCAACTGCCACCAGCACATGGCCGATAGATTTGACCATTTGTGTGTGTGTGTGTGTGTGTGTGTGTGTGTGTGTGTGGGTGGGGGGGGGGGGTTGTGTGTCAGGTGGGTGAGGTGTGCCAGCAGGTGAAGGAGCAGCTGTTCTCCAGCTACGAGGAGCAGAGTCAGGGGATGGAGGAGCAGCTGCAGGAGCTGTCCCGGGTGCTGGAGAGGGAGCAGCCAGCTGAGCTGTGAGCTGCAGGATGTCAGCAACACCCTGTCTGTGATCAACACCGGCCTGCTCCAAACCCCTGGACCCGGACAGAACCAGGGACCACCACCCAGCACAGGCCAGTCCTCCAGAAACTACACAGGCAGTTAATGAGGAAAAACTGAAATCCATGTTGACAAGATGGCCGTTCATTGAGCAGGTAGTTATGTTCAGTTAGTAGAATACTGTTTGGTTAGCAGGTATCCATTCATGTTCACTCTGGGTTTGACAGTCCTATTTATTGCAGTTATGGTTGTGAACTTTAAATGTTAAATAGTTACCAGAAATGTTTGATACTGTAGTTTCATACTGAACCTTCCTCTAAATGTGTGTGAACTAGTTCATTGTAACCCGTTTGTCTACAGTGGCATCTTATCTTAATAAATGGTATTTAAAAACAACGTTGGCAAGCATGTTGGCTAGTTTCCATGGTTTATTATATAATAGATCTGACTCCAAGATGTCTACTGACTTTCTGAACAGTGCTTCTATTCCATTATGACCTGTTTGATAGTCGCTATTGACTAATCAAAGTGTAGCCAAAAAGCTAGTTGTCTTTGTGTACTAGCGTTATAATGAGCGGTGTTGTATATGAAAGGCACATGAACATGAAAAACATTCTGATCTAATGGAGATGCACACACACTGAGAACAGTCCTACTCCCAGAGACAACTTAAAACACTTGAATACGCTTAGTTTATTCAGAGCTCCTCAACAGCCGGGACACACCATGCAACACACTACCAGTAAAGTGCAAGTCATCCTCATCCTCTCTAACCGCAACACAGGGACTCGTGTGGAGCATCTCCTCATATCTCCGCCCAAATGAGCACAATCAGACACATTTAAATATACCGGTTGATGTAAAACGGCCCCTTTTGTACCACCAGGTGTGAGGTTTAATTAGCCATTACAAGCCACTTAAAAATCTATCCACTTGTGACAGTGACATCACAAGTGGGAGTGTCAACGAAGATGTATGATGGATAGATGAGATCCAACTGCGGCTGTACCAGTTCGTACAGTCCACTAGGGGGAGTTGACCGGAGAGTTGATCTATCCACCATACATCTGGGTGACACATCACCCTCACATCTGGTAAAATAGCGGCCCTATGAACACAGTAAACGTACATTAGCACTGATGAATGCCTTATTGTTCATCTCGTTTTGGATGTAAATGCATCTGTTGTAGTTTTTTTTCCCACCTCGTGTTTATTCATTACATTCTGTCCAACAAGTCTGACTGTGTCCACAATGGTACATTTGCACTGAAATGATTCACTTGTTACGGCGGCACGGTCATAGAAAAATAGTTAGAAATCTGCTAAAAATAATTACACTCCATCAGTAATCTGCGACCTCCGTTTTTACAAACCTGATATAAAGCTCAAATCAACAGCATGCATCTCCAAGACAGAGAGAGCGGGTGGGCAGTAGTGTTATGCAGAACACCGATCCGGTTGTGTCCTGTTTTACAGTCTTAATTGGGTGTTGCTGTAGGGACGGTAGCGGTGGGAGATCTTAATTGCCCACGGTGAAGGACTGCAGGCCAGTGATGGCTCGGCCCAGGATCAGGGCATGGATGTCGTGGGTACCTGGGGGAGGAGGGGGGAGACGACACCATAAATGAGCATCATAGCATCTTTACCGTAAGCGACTACGGATCAATTGATCACTGCCAACCGCTGCTTTTCACTGATCAAATTTCGTTAATTCTCGATTAGTCATCATGTCATATTTCATATACATTTCATACATTAGCGCCCCCTGTTGGTGAAAAAATAAAGCCCTTGTTTTCTCATTTGTCTCATATGTCTCAATGGACCCTTCTCACAGGTCGTCAATAGTAGGGTAAGGTAACTACCTGTAATTTTAACATTAGGTCAGTTTTATTATTGTCTATCGCAGCACCAGCATGGTCAATGTATATTTACTGATTAGTCGGTGAAAACAATTTCAAACTACGCCACCAAATGCAGCCTCTCCAGTTAGCCTAACCTGCAGGTGTACAAGGTTTGGAGGAAACCAAACTCCAGTCAGACACACATACACACATACTGGCTATTGATCCAATTCTAGAAGTAGTGGGCGGGGCTTATCTTTTGGACAGGAGGGGGTTCGAGTTTGTGGGTCGGGCCTCACCGTTTAGACAGGAGAGGTTAGTGGCTGTGGGCGGAGTCTTGACTGACAGGGGGGCCGGGTTAAACACGGGCCGCCCTACGGCATTCAACAGTGGCCGGGGGGGGGGGTTAGGGGAAACGGGCGGGGCCGTACCTTCGTAGGTGTTGACGGCCTCCAGGTTCATGACGTGGCGGATGACGTGGTACTCGTCTGCGATGCCGTTGCCCCCCAGCATGTCCCTGGCCTGGCGGGCCACGTCCAGCGCCTTGCCACAGCTGTTCCTCTTCAGCATAGAGATCATCTCTGGAGACGCCCTGGTGGATACACAGCACCATGTACAGTAGGGTAAGACACAGACATATTCACCTTATATTACTTAGAGAGACTCATGCGCGCGTCAGGTGACTGCAACCCCCCATGCTAGGGCAGTGGCTGAATTGAACAGCCTAGGTGATGTAACTTGGTGTGTGACCACCAGGGGAACTAGGGGGGGCGGGGGGTTACACATGAACTGTTACTCCTTGTACAGGGAGTGACCAGAGGCCGTATATAAAAGGGAGGGACTGACTTCTTGTCGTCGATGAGTCTGCCCAGCTGTAGACAGGACTGCAGACCCAGGGTGATCTCCGTCAGCATGTCCGCCATCTTCTTCTGCATCAGCTGGTTCCTGGCCAGAGGCACCCCGAACTGGATCCTGGCGGAGAACGAAAACACAGGTAGGATTTTATATACAAACGGAATAGAACATTTGACCCAAGTCTGCCAATCATCACTATAAACGTCATACTTCATTTTGTTTCATTCCTCTTGCTTTTGACATTAACCATCGACTCCTCAAGTCAATGATTAGTGTCAGATATTAACTGAAGAATCACCCTCTGGGTTTATTTTGCAATAATGACCGGTACTGTCACTGCTGTACATTATCCCACTTATTACAGCACTACCTAGTAAAGAAATCAATCATTTGACACTAAATGTAACAACAAAAAAGGATTTTATTGAAATTTCAAAATGATTTTATTGCTACCGCAAAAAAATAAATAAAAATAAGTGCCTTAATTGACCAATCAGAATCGAGTGTTCAACAAAGCCATGTACTTAAGGGTTGTGGATGGACTTGGAGGCCCTCCTCACCTGTCCAGTGTGTACTGTCGCGCAGCGTGGAAGCAGAACTCGGCGGCTCCCAGGGCCCCCCACGCGATGCCATAGCGGGCGTTGTTCAGGCAGCCGAACGGCCCCTGAAGCAAACAGCAGAGGTCATTATAGAGAGCGTGCCGTCATCAGCCAACACAACCACCGTCACACCCATTCTCCCCTCACAGTGCTGGGACATAAAACAGTATACGTGTTAGTTTTGCATGGAGTTTTTAGTAAAGCGGATATCTAGGAAACATCTAGCTTTATTTCAACGACTCCCAGCTTCGTCTCCCTCCTCCCTCCCTTCCTTGGTAAAAACAACAAACTCTGGTGTGTATGGGACATAAAGACGGTGACAGTCTGCCGTCTCACCCCCAGGCCGGAGACTTTGGGCAGCAGGTTCTCCTCGGGCACCTCCACCTCGTCCATGACGATCATGCCGGTGGCGGACGCCCGCAGGGAGAACTTGCCCTCGATCTTGGGCGTGGACAAGCCCTTCATGCCGCGCTCCAGGATGAAGCCGCGCACCTTCTCGTCGTCACACTTGGCCCAGACCACCGCCACGTCCGCCACGGGGGAGTTGGTGATCCTGGACGGA
Source organism: Merluccius polli (assembly GCA_030340625.1). Lineage (NCBI taxonomy): Eukaryota > Metazoa > Chordata > Actinopteri > Gadiformes > Merlucciidae > Merluccius > Merluccius polli. Next base: position 103,686 of record JAOPHQ010003758.1, read on the forward strand.
CATGGAGATGTCACATACACATACACTGCGGGGACATTCGATTGGGAGGCTACGCCACTGTATAGCTTTCCCTGATCCCAGCATTAGACGGAGGTAACGATAGAAGAAACAGGCGTCATGGGCATTAGAAAATTTAAAAATGGGTGGAAACTTGACTATTAATTAATGGTGATTCATTTAAATAGAAATGTGTATACATCAGGCCACAGGCTGTGACCTGTATACTTTACACAACCAGTGAGGCTGGAAGAATGAGACAACACTGCATTCATGATAAATAACATCCAATACGACTTCCTGAATTGTGGCCATAAATACAGACACTGGATCAGCCAAGCTCTGGTCACTAATGTGGAGGGCTCCCCCTGGTGGCCATCTAGCTCCATAACGACATGTTGTTTACTGGTGAAGTAATACGACCACTAGAACGTTGACCTTGAAGAACAACAACAGGAAGGCTATTAGAAAGCCACCCTTCAGATGTTGCTATAAATCATACGGTTTATTGTATTCATAAACAGATCATGAAAGACAATGGAGAAGGTGACGGGTCACATGGTGAACTTATGTCTAAGTTATTAACAGCTAATTGGAAGAAATGAGCAGTTGGGGCCCATCAGGGTGTAGGTGTCTATAGTAGTATAGTAAAGCATCTCACCAGGTCTTGGAGCCTGTCAGGGTGTAGGTGTCTATAGTATAGTATCTCACCAGGTCTTGGAGCCTGTCAGGGTGTAGGTGTCTATAGTATTGTATAGTATAGTATAGAATAGTATCTCACCAGGTCTTGGAGCCTGTCAGGGTGTAGGTGTCTATAGTATTGTATAGTATAGTATAGAATAGTATCTCACCAGGTCTTGGAGCCTGTCAGGGTGTAGGTGTCTATAGTATTGTATAGTATAGTATAGAATAGTATCTCACCAGGTCTTGGAGCCTGTCAGGGTGTAGGTGTCTATAGTATAGTATCTCACCAGGTCTTGGAGCCTGTCAGGGTGTAGGTGTCTATAGTATTGTATAGTATAGTATAGAATAGTATCTCACCAGGTCTTGGAGCCTGTCAGGGTGTAGGTGTCTAGAGTATAGTATCTCACCAGGTCTTGGAGCCTGTCAGGGTGTAGGTGTCTATAGTATGTTATCTCACCAGGTCTTGGAGCCTGTCAGGGTGTAGGTGTCTATAGTATATTATCTCACCAGGTCTTGGAGCCTGTCAGGGTGTAGGTGTCTAGAGTATAGTATCTCACCAGGTCTTGGAGCCTGTCAGGGTGTAGGTGTCTATAGTATGTTATCTCACCAGGTCTTGGAGCCTGTCAGGGTGTAGGTGTCTATAGTATAGTATCTCATCAGGTCTTGGAGCCCGTCAGGGTGTAGGTGTCTATAGTATATTATCTCACCAGGTCTTGGAGCCTGTCAGGGTGTAGGTGTCTATAGTATATTATCTCACCAGGTCTTGGAGCCCGTCAGGGTGTAGGTGTCTATAGTATATTATCTCACCAGGTCTTGGAGCCTGTCAGGGTGTAGGTGCGGCTGGACGGGTTGAACTTGGCCCTGGTCTCCATGCCGCCGGGGTCGCTGCCATGGTTGGGCTCCGTCAGACCGAAGCAGCCCAGGATCTCTCCTCGCGCTGACAAACAGACAACACCATGTTTCTTATCCATACTGTGGGCTGAGGTACGGTGGTGTTGGTGTTGTTGTTGTTGTTGTTGTTGTTGTTGACTGAATGTACTGGTTGGACCTCTGGACAAAAGTGTTACCTAAGTGACGTAACTCAAGATTCAAGATTTATAGATGGATGGAAGAATTATAGATAGATGTATTCATAGATCATTTAAAGTAATGGAAGATGATCGTGACTCATAATATTTGTCAGAGACGCGAGATAGGATATTTCTTTGTTGACCCCAGACGGGAAAGTGTGATGACACCACGTTTAGTGAAGTCCCACAGGCAGCCATGTCGTCCCTTGTGTAGCCTACGGCCATGTGGTCTTACGTCTCCGGGGGGGGGGGGTCTCCCTCACCTAGTCTGGGGAGGTACTTCTCCTTCTGCTCCTCGGTGCCGTAGGCGTAGATGGGGTGCATGACGAGCGAGGACTGGACGCTCATCACGGACCGGTACCCGCTGTCCACGCGCTCCACCTCCCGGGCGATCAGGA
>JAOPHQ010003759.1:0-17500 GCA_030340625.1 Merluccius polli
GGGGGGGGTTCTATGGAGCTAGTCTTACAAATCAGACTTTAGATTTATAATCTAAAGTCTGATAGCAGATGAACTCAAATCTGGGTGAACGGGGCGTTTCACTTTCTTTCGTTTCATATTTGTTTCGACTAATCACGTCGCTGGAGGCGGGGAACTGCCAGTGTGTTATTAATAAACACAAACACGGCCAGCAGTGGTAAACTGTAAAGAAGTGTCTGTGAAGGTTTAAACTCAACACTGTTTAGACTGGCCATTGTAGAAATACACATATTTACTTAATCCCTTTCTGAAAGCTTCATCCACTCGCACAAATGAGTTTCTCTTCAGTAGAATATCTCCGTAACAAAACAGGCAACAAGGCGAAACTCCGCCCCTTGCAGTTTCTGGTCTCCGGCCCAGACTCTGTGCCGTCTCCACCCAGAAGTTCTGCTACAACATAGTAGGCCTGCTGGATCCCAGATTACTATGGCCCAGCTGTGAGGTGCATACATGGGGGGGTTCTATGGAGATGTGGAGATGTGGAGATGAGAAGCAGACCACCAGGGCGTCGGGGTCAGGTCGGTGCTGTGGTTCGGAGCGGTCCGGTCCTGTCGGTACATGAGGTTCGCCTTGAGGTTGTTCTGTGTAATTATGGCCATCTGTGCATCACATGTGCGTGAGTTTTGGGTTTCCATATATAAGGTTATTGTTGATATGGCTTCTTTTTTACTCTACGGGACTCCATGATGAAATGTAACACTCAGCTTCAGCTGTAATCTGTCAAACTGAATGAAGCACGGAGGTCTTTGTTTGGTAGACGCAGACATCTGGAGGAACATCTCAACAATGATCGCAGAATCTTTCTTCTAGTGAAGCCTTCCAGTGAGTGTTTGAGCACCATGACGCCCATGAATAAATATATGATCATATATATGTATATATATGTATATATATATATATATATATATATATAGTATATATATATATATATATATATATATATATATATGGTCATATATTAATGATATATTATAGCTTATATTGTATTCAACAATATAGCTTTGTTGCATACTCGATTTTGATTGGTCAATTACGGTCTGTTATTTCTGCATAGCAGACAGCTGCTTTGGATGCTATTTCCAACCGTAGAATCTAACAGACTATTTTTTAGCCAAAGCAATACAATATTTTTAAATTCAATACATTTTTTTTGGTTATAATTTGTGTCAAATTATTGACTTCTTTATTAAGTAGCCATAACAAGCTACGATGCGATCCTGCATCACCCTGTCAGGGTTATTTTGCAATAATGACTGGCTCGCTGTACATTATCCCTAACGTAATGGGCATCATGGCACACATACATATAGCCCTGTGTCTCCGCCAGGGGCCACAACCAGGTAGTAGCCTGGCTGTGTGGCCCTCAGGGATGGAAGGGACTGGGGACTGGGGAGCCAGTGATCACATGGTTTGTGACAGAGACTCACCAGCTCAATGTGATTCCAGTGTTAGAGCAGCAGGGAGGGTCTAATGCTGCCTCGGCTGGAGAGACTCAGCCTAGATTGGCCCCGGCCTTAGGGGCCCCGGGGGCCCCAGCCACCATGCATGTGGGAACATTTGGAAAAGAGAGAGAGAAAAAAAAAACTTCTTCAGGAAGGGATACTAACGTGTTGAAATAAGACACCATTAAAGTAAAAAACACTGATCAAATCCTGTTATCTATCTATCTATCTATCTATCTATCTATCTATCTATCTATCTATCTATCTATCTATCTATCTATCTATCTATCTATCTATCTATCTATCTATCTATCTATCTATCTATCTATCTATCTATCTATCTATCTAAATATATTTATATACAACCTCCTTATAATATAAATGTATATATATGTTACAATGAGGTTGTATGGTTTTCAACACACATGACAACATCCTTGTATTTTAGTGATGTAGGATTGTGTATCTGTCGTGTTCGTTTATTCTCTCTACATTTTAATAACATTTTCCAAAGCAATTTCCTCTTGGCACAATGACGAGTGAATTTAGAATTTACTTTTATGCTGCTGTACGTTGTACACTTACTGAAACACAATGGATTTCTTTCTCCACAATGGCTGAAATTATAGGCTGGCTCATACCTACTGGAAAAGGAGCTCTCAGTCTGAAGGAAATGTTAATCCAACACCCACTGAGAAAACAAACGGAAAAAAAAAAACCTAATGTATATCTCGGTGTCTCTACCGTTCTTCTACCAGGGAGAGATGGACATTTTAATGTATTTCAGAGTTGTTGTTTTTTCCCCCCTTCTTTTTTTTCCAACACAAGAGCTGATAGACACAGAGACACAGACATGGTACTTATGAACACCCCATGGCTTAATGCACTCTGCAACACACCGTCCCCGAGCTCGGGGCGAACAAAACATGTTCTGCAAACATAAAGGAAAAGGCAAAGGAAGAAAATTATTCCTCAAGCTTTCTATCAAGCTTCTGCATTCATGGCAAAGTCTAAAGGGCATGTCAGTCTCCCTGCCTCTGAGAGGTAATTATCCTTTTCCTGTCAGAGAACAACAAATTATAGCCAACTACTGGGGTACATTTGCAGGAGAGAGATTTGTCAATAGGAAAGAGAGGAGGGAAGGGGGGGGGGTTAATTCTCAGGCAGCTGCTTTTATCATGTTGTTATTTTCACTCCTCATTTGTTTCATATTTTTCTGTGCATGGAGGTCCATGTGATCATGGGGTTGGAGGTGGTGGCGGTGTGTGTGTGTGTGTGTGCACGCGCGCGCATGCGTGCTTGCGTGCGCGTGCGTGTGTGTGTATGTGTGTGTGTGTGTATGTGTGTGTGTGTGGGGGGGGTTATTTATGTCTTTGTATGCTGACCAGGGTGTATTTATTTATTTGCCCCCCCCCCCCTTGTATTAACATATCTATTTATAGTCCCTCACTTTCTTCCAGGCATCTATTTTTATGTGTGTGTGAGTGTGTGTGTGTGTGTGTGGGGGGGGGGGGTGTTGTGGCCATTTCACACACACACACACACACACACACGCACATGCACACACACACGCACACACACACACACACACACACACACACACACACACACACACACACACACACTATACATTGTCCAAGTAATTTCCTTTCAGCACCACTATTCCTTTACCTTTCAAAAAGAGCAGTGAATGGAGGGAAATTATCACGATTACTCGTATAATTGAGCCGTCTTTGTGGCAAGTGCAGCATCAGTAGCCCTTTTTTCCATCAGCCAAAATGGTTTCATTATATGGGCTTTTTCATATTCCCTGACACAGGGCCCGGCTGAGGACCCAGCACCAGGATGAGATGCAGGAAACACACAGTCATTAAGGTCACAGTGGGAATAATTATCCCAGCTATGGAAAGAGCATCTACAGCCTTTTCTCTGCCCTCCTACCCCTACTACTCCCTCTCCACACCTCCTCTCCCCACCTCTCTACCCCCCCCCCCACCCACCCACCCACCCACCCCCATCCCCTCTCCCCCTCTCCTCCCCCTGAGCACAAATGCACTGTCCGCCGCGGCGGCTTTTAGACACAAAGAACTTTGTAACAAATGGAGCTTCCAACCACTACTTATACAAAGAAGGAGAGAGAGGTGGGGGGTAGGGGGGGGGGGGGGGGGGAGCAAGACTTGTATCAACATGACAATTTTCCATCATTAAGACTAATGACGGGCGCAGACTGTGGATCAAGGAGAATGGTAAAAAAAGAGGGACGTTCAGGTGTTAGCTGAGTGTTGACCTCCTTCTTCTCGCCCTTTGTAGCCGACTTAACTCTTAACTAAGCCTGGACGGAGCCGCTCTCCATGCACAGCGGCAGCTGAACTTCAAGCAGCCACAGCCCCTCCACGGCCAAATGACTTAATTGGCAAATTTGCATGCTTAGCATTTGCAAGGAAATTAATTCAATGACACATACATCCAAGGACTTTTAATCAATCATTTTATCATGGGTCACGCAATTACACCAGGCCCTGTAAAAGATTGTTCCAGTAAAATAACTGTAAGCCACTGGCAGCAGGGTTGCCAGATTGGTAACTTAACAAAATACTGTCATTTTCATTACAGTTTTCTACTGTTTAATAGACAATATTATGCTGCATTCATTAGCCTACATTAACAGTACATTACTGGCTGCAGGGTTGGCAGTAATTTGCTATAATTCTACAGTATCTATACTATTACAGCCTATTTTGTGTTGACTTTGAAACATCAGACATGAACACTGAAACATTTGCTAACAGTTAGGCCTACTCAATATTAGCTGAACAACATACATAATTCCATTAATCTTCAAAAAATAATATAAATTAAAGGCAGAGGGTATATATTCATATCATGTTTACATTTATTTAACACACATTGTTGTCAATTTTGAAAACATGTACAGCTGTTTGTTAAAATGGTCAGTATGGTCAGGGAGTCAGCATGCAGTCAGTCAGTCATTCAGTAAACAAGTTAATATAATATAGTAGTATAATAACACTGCAGATGAACAATATAAAAACATTTATATTTATATATATATATATATTATTGAAATGTGCACCTCACCTCGCATTTCACACAGCTGTACATTCAATACAAAATTATTTATATGAATGAAATACATTTTAATATCTTTGATGCACAAAATGAAATAAAATATTAGGAAAACAACTGAGTTAATGAGTGATCAACCAGAGTCAAATGTGATAGTCTTCTAAAGAAACTTCTACTACTATTATTACTAATAGTATTACTATTGCAGAACTGAAATTGGCAGAAATATATATCCCAGAATCCTTTACTGTTGACAGTGTAGTACTGTATATAAGGAAAACAGTAAGAAACTGTCACAATTTGGCTGCTATTTTACAGCAATTTCTTACAGTGCGGCAAGAAGTATTTCTTAGAGCCATGGCTGAATCAGTTACTTTAATCTAGCGGGTTTCCCACCATCACAATAGCAAACAGTTTATTAAATATGGATTACATTTGTTGTCTTTTTTCATTTAATCATAATTTTGTGCAATTTTTTTTTCTCCCATCAGCTGACAACTTGATGGCCGGTTCTTCAGTAACAGGCTACTGAAGTATAAAGTGTCCAAGACTAGTTTCTTTTACAGTTTAGAGGAATTAAGTAAAAGATATATTTTTTGAAGCCCCCCACCACCCCCACCCACCCCTTTTCCTAGCCTTCTGTCAGGTAATTGGTCATTTTACAGCCAATTTCAGGCCTGTTGCCCCGCCTGACCCCTGCTGCTATGGTGCTGTGGGGAGATCTTCTCTGAGCGGTGGCCCAAGAAGAGCTGAAATAGAACTGCTCCAGACAATCCACACGGGTCCATTCTGAGTCCACTGCAGGGAGTCACTGTCAGTTTATATATATATATATATATATATATATATATATATATATATATATATATATATATATATATATATATATATATACATATATATATATATATATATATATATATACAAAAAGAGACAAGACAATTCAGAGGAAATTAAGAGGATATATATATATATATATATATATATATATCCTCTTAATTTCCTCTGAATTGTCTTGTCTCTTTTTGTTCTGTGCTGAAGCTCGATGTTCTCCAAAGGTTGACTATAAAATGCCTACTCACCGCTCAGGTGAGTGATGGTGGAAGCAGATAGGGGAGATTTGTGTCTCCAAAATGAATATACTTTTGTCTTTATCTAGGGCTGAGCCCAACCTTCATCATGCATTCATTTCACAAAACATTTTACCACATAAATGTACCAAATCTAATTGAAAACTTTGATTTTTACTGCAATAACCTGACATCGTTATCATGTCAAGACATGTAGGAGTCAAAAGAAGGAAATCATAGTATTCTTTATTAAAAGTATAATTTCATTCAACATCTTGTCATCAGTCCTTACAACATCACTATTGAAGGAAAATAAACTTCATCAACCACATTTAAATTTTCCTCAGTTTCAACTTTGGTTATGCCACTCCATTAATATGTGTGTGATAATGCTGAGCTAAGCTAACAAAGCTTCATTTTGTTTTGACTTTCCTTTCAAACATAAATCCATTCTTTGGAACATTTTCACACTGCAATCAAGTGCATTACATCTGTCTTCTACTATCTGTGTTAGAGTCATTTCAAACACTTTGTTTAAAAAGGTGCTTTTTAAATAAAACCATCAGTTGATCCATATTTCATTTTTCACCAGATACACATTTTTTTCCCCCCCTTGTTTTCAACACTTAGTAAACAAAATCAATCACATTTATATGCTACGTTTGGCATGAAGAAAGCTTGTGAATTTACATAATTGTAATCTATGTAGTTTATGTGCAATGGAGCTGAAATACATCAAATAACAACATGCAACAGAAGCAACAGCAGCAAGGACAAAATAGTTTACTTTATTTGATTAATTTAACAATTACAATCAACAAATCATTGTCCATTGTAATCAAAAGTGTGTGAATAAATAATTAACAAATAATTGTATTCATAAGAGGGCACCATGCATTATCACAAAAAAACATACTTGTGGTATTTGTGTCATGCAACATTTATTGTTTGCACATGTTACATGCAAAGTAACAAATTAAAATAAAAATCGAATTGTTATTTCTAGGCTAATATAACAACTGCATGTGAACATATTGTATTAATATGTAGCCTATAATAGGCCTATATCCGAGTAGAAAGGCCTGCATATATACATACATTTCCCCCCGGGCCCCCGGGCCCCCACCACCACCGCCGCCCCTGCACTGGCTGCCCACCTCCAGGTAAGGAGCAGCAGGTGTTAAACACTCTGCTACTCTGCCCCCATAATAGGTCCTACCTCCCAGCTCGCGACACGCACGGATGTGAATGTCATCACTGACCACCATATCACTGACCACCATATGACTGACCACCGTATCACTGACCACCATATCACTGACCGCCGTATCACTGACCACCGTATCACTGACCACCGTATCACTGACCATCCTATCACTGACCACTATATCACTAACCACCATATCACTGACCACCATATCACTGACCATCATATCACTGACCACTATATCACTGACCACCATATCACTGACCACTAGAGCCATATAAGACCATATGTTTGCCTATATTGGAGTGAGAGAATGTGATACATTGAGGAGTTATTTCATTGAATTAGTATTGAGGGGCCTAACTGAAGAATAAATGGTTTGATTGGCCTATGCATGGGCCTATGTTGTAGGCTGATGACCTGGGTATGTGAATAGACTATGAATAAAGTCACACATGTATATGTTTATCAGGTGGTATGTCGGGTTTATCTAGGCCTACTGCGTCTTTTTAGGGTGACACGACTCACATTTATTTTTAACCTTTTTTTTTTCTTCAAATTCGTCATCTATTCTGTTAATGGTTTGGCTCGCAGTGTCGTCGGAGTTTGCAGATACTATAATCGTGTGATATAATGACAGTTATCAGTCGCAGCCACCAAGTACCCATGAAAATCTGTCTTGTGTTCTGGAAGATGATAATTATTGGTTGTACGACTATTATCCTTGTCGTTGTTGATAGAGGGAATCTTGAAGCATTTTCCAAAGTCATTCTGGATAAATCACCACAAATTGGCCTATTTTAGAGGACAAGGGGACAGCTTCTTATAAGCTAATATTTTACAGATTATTTTTCCTCCTTCCATTTCACATGATCCTCAGTCGCTTGGCAAACTGGATGAAGCGCGCAGTGATCCGCGCGCTTCGCCTTCTCTTCATTTGATCACATCGCTTGTTCTGCTTTCGGTTCAATTATGTAATTATTGATAATCACACTGACGGAATTTAACTGGCTTTCGTGTTGTTATTAAGCTGGAGATATGCATGGGATCCGGCGGCGGCGGCGGTGGTGGAGGACACTGTTTGCTCATCTCTCTCTGCTCGGCACATAAACCTGCAGGAGGACTGCGAGCCTCCAACAGCATAACGCAGAACCAGAGGCTCTCCTCCTCCTCCTCCTCCCGTCACGCAGGCCCGTGGATGGCTCCTCTCCACCGAGCAGGACCTACTTCTTTATCTTTCTTTATCACCTGATTCATTAGGCGGATGTAAGTGCTGCACAGACTCAGTCGGTGCTTCTTCTTCTTTTTCATCATCATCATCATCTTCTTGTTTCTTCTTCTTCTTCTTCTTCTTCTTCTTCTTCTTCTTCTTCTTCTTCTTCTTCTTCTTCTTCTTCTTCTTCTTCTTCTTCTTCTTCATAATGTCATGTTATTGTTGTAAATGTAGAAATGAATAGACCATATAATGGTGTGAGATGTGTGAGGTGTGTGAGGTGTGTGTGTGTGTGTGTGTGTGTGTGTGTGTGTGTGTGTGTGTGTGTGTGTGTGTGTGTGTGTGTGTGTGTGCGTGCGTGCGTGCGTGCGTGCGTGCGCGCGCGCGCGCCTCTCTCCCTCTTGCAGGTGACTGCTCTGTGTGGTTGTCTACCTTGACAGCTCTCAGCCAATAGCTGTGGAAACTTTCTCTTGTTTAGTCAGTCGTCAATTCAATTAAATCAAACATCCCTGGATAATTATACTTATGAGTTATGGGCGACTGGCCGCATACACGCTTTTAGTCCATTCTCATCCAAATACTCGACTTTGAATAACAAGGCGCTATAATAGACTATTAGGCTATTGTAAAAAGTAAAAAGGTGACTGTGTCTCAACAATAGGCCTATTAACACTTAACACTAAACAATGCAAATATATGATAAATCTATTTGCCTACATGACAATATATTAGGCTACTGTTCAACGTAGAGAATGATGTGCAGCAAATGTCTCCGTTGGATATTGAACTAAAATTGGCTTAACTGCGTCATAAATGTAACTGTAGGCCGACTACAATATAGCCTAAAATAAGAAACATAATATGTCCTTTTACTCTTCACATTTAGTTCACCACATTTCTCAATTCATTTCCCATCGCCTGCAGCCCCATTTCCCGGCACTGTGTCCCTTTATAACAACCAGCACGTTTAGTGGAAGTTATTTAATGTAGGCTATTCTTTATAACACGTGTTGTTAGTTAAAGAATAAATAAAATAACACCATTTCCCTTGACAAGCAATAATGTAAACGGCATTTTTACAGTCGTGATTAGCAGGTGTAATTGCGTGTTAAATAGATACTAATTATAGGTATTAAAATGCAACACAGTGTTATGTTAATAGACGTTGCTTCAGACGAGCCCTTGAAGATGGCATGGAATCAAATGTTCCTGTGGACACTAAAATACAATACGATAACAACGTTATTTTAACGTTATTTTTCGTTTTTATGATATGCAAAGACTTAGGCTAATTATGCTTGTAGAGGATTAGGCTACAATAAACTAGGCCTATAAAATACTAAAACTCAAAACACCATTATAGCTATTACACAGCAATTAACAATATGCCTAAAGGCTACCTGTTAGGCTTACTCCCATATGACTTCATAATAATAATAATAATAATAATAATAATAATAATAACAATAATAATAATAATGATCATAATCATAATAATAATCATCATCATTATTATCATCATCATCATCATATTAATACTAATAATCAATACAACTCTATCGCACATTATTCTGTTAATACCTGACGTTGCCAGCGGAAAACTGAGGTTTTGTCTCTTTTCTTGAGCTGATCAGCTTCTTCGGGGATCCTCGGGATCGCCAATCGCCATCATTCTTGGATAGAGTGGACCAATCAGCGACAGTCTTTGATGAATATTCATGACTCCGCGATTCAAACCTTTGAGCGAGTTTGTCTCGGTCCACAGCATCACACGCCAGACTACAAACTACATTTTCTTATGAATGGAAAGAGAAAAAAAATGAGTTCGGCTTAAATTGGGACCCCGTCCTCGCAACCGAGATCACACCAAGAAAACCAAAAAAAAAGGCAGGAGAAGAAGATCCGCCCGGAGACATGACCATGACTACCATACCAGAAGGTCTTAACAGCCCCGTCTCAGGGAAAACCGTTTTCATGGAGTTTGGACCGCCGAGTCAGCAAATGTCTCCGTCCTCCATGTCTCACGGACACTACCCCATGCACTGTTTACACTCCGCAGGCCATGCCCAACACGAGGGGTCCTACAGCCCGGCCTCGTCCTTCCCCAGGTCCCTGGCGTACCCGTACGTCAACTCCGTCGGCGGCCATTCAACCAGTCCCTATCTCAGCACGGTGCAGACCTACCCCCCCAACGGCTCGGCGCTGGCCCAGACCCGGCTGGAGGACGCAGGAGGTGAGTGTCCCCCCAAAAAAGAAAAGAGCAACCCTGCAGCTTTTTCCCTTTTCCCCCCTGCATGCCTTCACCGCTCCCAGGGATGGAGGATGGTTAGTCCAGAACCAAGCCTCAAGTAGCTCCGGCGATACGCGTGGTATAAAAAAAAAAAAGAAGAAGAAAAAAAGGGAACCAGATGTTGGGTGAAATTAGGCTTGGTAATTATTTATTGCGTAATGCTATAAACAATGTATGCAATTAAGGGTAATTATACCTAAACTACAGCCGGTAAAACTTGCGCAGGAGTAATTGCTGCGATGCTTTTTTTTGGGGGGGGGGGGGGGGGGGGGGCGGCTGGAGGACTACTAGGCAGCACTAGCTCACTTTGTTGTGTTGTTGTTTTTATTTCCCCCACCCCCCACCCCCCCTCCATCCATCCCATCTGATCCACAGCACCGGAACCGGAGAAGAACACCGTGGTGGAGGGTGGAGAGGTCCGCTTCAACGGGAAGGGCAAAAAGATCCGCAAACCCAGAACCATCTACTCCAGTTTACAGCTGCAGGCTCTCAACAGGAGGTTTCAGCAGACCCAGTATTTGGCGCTACCGGAGCGGGCGGTGCTCGCAGCCTCCCTCGGTCTCACCCAGACGCAGGCGAGTCCCACCACCATATGGGTTTTTAACACTGCTTTAACCATACTACAAAAAATAAGAATAACACGGCCTTTTTAAAAAAAAAAATATTATTTTTTAAAATATTTTACAACAAATTATAATGATGAGATGGATGCCTTTTTTGTAATTTGTAGGATAGGGTTGTTTTGACCTAAATAGGCCTTATACGCACACAGCAGTGGCGTATAACGGTATTCGAAGAATCAAGTTCTTCGAATACCGTTATCAAATTGAGTTGACATTGAAGTAAAACATGGTGGTTTTAACCAACCAAATGCTACTTTATTTTGTTTAGTGCTGTGAATTTGTAACAGCAAAAACCTCTGCTCGCTGACGCGCCTTTGTGCGTAATGAAGTTGTTGTATTATTATCCTACAATGGATGTTCACATTGAAACGACATCCTATTCATCTTGTGTTCATTTGTGTGTTTATTTGGGGGTCTCAGGTGAAGATCTGGTTCCAAAACAAGCGGTCCAAATTCAAGAAGCTGATGAAGCAAGGCGGCGGCCACATTGACGCCAGCGTGTTGGCCAACGGCCGAGGACTCTCCAGCGGCTCCCCCTCGGTGGCACCGGTCTGGAGCTCGCCCACCGCCGTGAAGACCTCCGTGGGGACCCCCGCGCCCTACATCCCCAGCTACACCTCGTGGTACCCCACCTCACACCAAGAATCTATGCAGCAATCACAGCTCATGTGAAGGGGAAGACCCCCCCCAGCCCCAGCGTCCCGACCCCCATGGCTCCGCATGCAACGAGACTGAAGATGGGGAGTGTGTGTGTGTGGGTGTGGGTGTGGGTGTGTGGGTGGGTGGGGGGGTGTGGGGAGGTGGTCAACGCACACATATATATACCGGAGTTGGGCCAGTAAGTTGCCTCTGCATCTGAACACACAATGGCCTCCTCACACCGGACCGACGGCACACTGCGTAAAAGGGGGAACCTCGAGAGACTGAGAGGGCGCACATCACTTGGCTCACAGGGGCGAGCAGTCCTTCATGAGGCCATCATGGCAGTCACCGGGAAATCACCGTAAACACATGGATACTATTTGGGCTGCCGTTATGGATACTATTGGCTGCGGTTAAAGATTGTCAGTCGACCACAATAGGCTTTATATTTTTCATTAGGCTATGAATGAACGAATGAATAAAGCACATGCGACAGACCCGCAACCGGTGGCTCGGATGGGTTGCTGTTCGGCCAAGAAGCTGTGTGAACATCTGGGAGCAGATGATCTCCGAGACAAACACTTTTCAATTACAACTGTAGGGCCTTGTTTTGTTTTTTTAAATGGACACTAAGATTTTAAATGATATAACAGCAACCATTTTGAATATTCGCCAAGGCTACAAATACTATCAAAGATTGTGCAAAGACTCAAATTGATAATATAATATGTGTGTGTGTTTTCTATTTAATTTAAGTTATTCGGAAATGTTTCTGTTAAGAGTCAATATGTGTTCATTTGTGTGTGCGTGTATTTGACATAACGGGTCGATGCTCTTTGACTGCCCAATGTTAGGACGACCTGTAACGGCCTGTTCTGCTTTAAACACAGGAGGTTAACAACCCGTTTGACCTGGTGATGTACAAAATAGATATTTAAAGATTTGGTTCGTGATGTATTTGGTACGCTGTGTGAAACAGGGTTTAGACCTTCTGTATTCGTCGACATGTCTTTAGTCAGTATAGAAATATTTAGTTTTGTATCGATCACTTAATTTATTTCTTTGTTGGAAAAGTTCATGTAAATATGTGCAAAGTTTCAAAACAGTAAAATATTGATTTAAATGATGTCAAGAAAGGGTGTCTTATTAAAAATATATATTTTCCTGAGGAAGAAAACATAAGGCTCACTTTTAATTTGAGATTAGGATACATGATAGGCCTAATAGTGAAATACCAGGAGCAGTGTTTTATATTTTTGATTACTTTATTTTCCCTTTTTTCCCCCATTAGTTCCTTCACTGTTTACACAATTCAGGTTACCAAAGAGGGTCGTAGAGGTCTGAGTAAAATGTTCAACAGGATATTTAGTTGTGAGGTTGTAGATTATTGCATTATCTCTTTGATAAATGTAGGCCTAATACACAATCCTAAAAAGTAACTCCTCAAATGCCTATATTTTATTTTTGCAATTATCACATTGGTCGAGGCATATTATTCTACAGGAATGATTTGAGGCATCATTGAGATGGAGGCCTTGGGACGAGGCAGGTGCTGAGGTAAAGTGTGGGACATGGAGGAAAACATCTTGTGAGGTAACAGATAAGTCAAAGTAAGAGGGTAAAAGGTTAAAAGGTGTGCTTGTTTACGGTCAGAGTTGTGCTCCAGCCAATGCAAACATCCTGGGATTACGACCCGCGGGAAGCCAAAACCATTCAATTAATATTTATTGAGTGTATGACGCGTGTTTGTGTGTGTGTGTGTGTGTGTGTGTGTGTGTGTGTGTGTGTGTGTGTGTGTGTGTGTGTGTCGAGGGGGGCGGGGCGGGGGGGGGGGGGGGGGGGGGGGGGGTGCATTATCATTATCGTGTGTAGTTTTAGGTATAGGCCTATGAGGTGAAAATAACATTTTGGAAGTATTTATTTGATATTATATAAGCAATTTTAAATTAAATACTAAATATTTCCTTAGGCCATATCTTCACCATTCATAATAAGTAGCCAAATATAGGCTAATAATAATAATAATAATAATAATAATATAATGTAATGATGATAATAATATATCATGTCAATGTTAATAACAATATGTAATGTAATAATGATAATAATGATATATAGGCCTAATATAATACTACTACTACTACTACTACTACTACTACTACTGCCACTACTACTACTACTACTACTACTACTAATAATAATAATAATAATTATTATTATTATTATTATAGGCTTTATAATATATTATATAATGCAATAATGATCATTTATAATGTAATAATAATGATGATAATAATAATAATAACAACAACAAAAACATAATAGTACAAATAATTAATTATTAATTAATGATTAATTAATAGGCATAATAATATGTCTTTTAATTTATTGTTTATGTATTTCTCACTTGTAGATTGTAGATTTAGCCTTAACAAAATAGTCCATCATATTTAAACATAGAAGACTCCACATTTCCACATTTGTCATCCTAATCATCATTATGATCAATGTTAAAATACAAAATGCAACATTTAGGCTTACAATATATATATATATATATATATATATATATTCGTATTCTTATCCTGTTGCTATTGGATAAGAATAAGGATTTTGTGATGTTGAGGAAAACAAAAGTCCCATCTCTCCGCGCGTAAAGGGCGCAGCTGCGCAGCCAAGAGGGTCAGCGCCTCGTGGTTCTTCCCTTGATTACGAGCCGAGCCCATCAAACCGACATAATTACAGTCATTTCGCTCTTATTTATTCTAATGCAGTTTTCTATCTCTGAGGTAATTATGAGCCATTTTTCGCACAGAGAATCTTTCTGTGTTAACAAAAGAGATAGTGCTCCTAAAGGAAATTTGCTGCGAAATAGAAAAAAAGAAAAGAAAAAAAAAGTGAAATAGGTGAACTGCCATTTCGCCGCTGTTGCTTTAGACTTAGCCTGCGTTAGGCGGGCAAATTGCTTGCAGGTGTACATCACGGAACTGTCAATGTGAAGAGAGGTTTGAAATTAGCCACGGACAATGGTCATGAAAGCAGAGACTAAAATGACAAACAAGTCTCATTTGGGATACGTCCTTAAATGTCCTATAGCCTATATGGCATAGAAACGCGCACTTTAGTAGCCTACAGGCTAACTCATAGCCTGCTGCAGGTATACGGCATGGCTCGCATGGTGACATTGAATATAACACATCATAACAGGATGTAACATTCAGGGTCCTCGATTTTTTTTCTTTTTCCAAGGGCGCCAAATACATTAAAGCCTATGTGTAAATAGGCTATTTTAAGATGACACAATTGTGTTAAGTAGCCTACAACAGACTATAGTTACACATTTTTTTGTATGATTTTTTTGTATTATTGTTGCTTCGAAATAGGCCTAGCCAGAGCCTGCAGCATATGAATATTGGCAGAGAGTCCCAAAAAACAACATCCAGCCAAGATATCTTTAAGCATTTAGACTGTCCACGTGTTCGTGTAGATTACAATAAAACATGAAAGGAGACATACCTCAACCCTTCAGAGTGAGGGGCCAACATGGTCAAAATATTCCCCATAGAGACGGACCAGACGCACCGAGACGGACACCCAGAGAGCTGCAGTCCTACAGAGGCAAAGCTTTAACACCACAGCTCCGAATATGACTGGAAATGTCTGTCTTTATTTCCCCTCTTTATAGCTGATGGAGAAAAAAAATGTAGTTTATTAGCATAAATGTTTACTCCTCATTACGCTGATGACATTGTGCACTCGAGATCTTGGTAATCTTTGGGGGGAAATTATGAGCCATTTTTTAAAATTTAAAGCAGCAGTTGCCATGCAATTCCGGCTAATTCTGCGTAAGGGCTCGGATATAATTATCGTCGAGTCAAGATGTTATGCTAAAAACTATGCATTGATATTCCCATTAATTATGTACATACAACTTTGACAATGTTGATGCTTGAAATAGCGGGAAATTGTCTTGCGTAAAAATTACAGCCCATATTAGGACATCTAAAATTGCGAAGTATTATAGGAAGTAATTGCAGGCTTTCACATTTGAAAGGCAAAATGCTCAAACCAGAGTAAATGTGGATAAAATTACAGATCACGGTATAAATTAGGATAGGGGGGTATGGCATTTACAAGTTGTCTGGAGGCTATAAAACCACGTCGTTGCAGAACCGACGCGCAGAGCGACAGGGAGGAAGGTCCAACTCCATGTTGCGACACGCATGAATCATTCAGTTGATTCATTTTATTTATACGGGTTTTTTTTTTTAAAACAACAACAATAACAACAACTGCGAGCCTATTGAATGCTCGGTAGATTGGCGCAGCAATAGGGACAGCAAAACCTAATCATATGCATACTTTGTGCTGACCAAACGTTCATGGGAAAGACAAATAAGACGTTAAACAGTTGTGTTTTTACGCGGGTTCATCGGTGCGGCTGTGAAATCATTCATTTTTTTCACGTGCAGTTGTGCTGCTGGGGGGGGGGGGGGGGGGCGGGGGGGGGGGGCTCAACAAGCCCCCTGTGTGTTTGATGGAGGATGACTTCAGGTCAACGCATCAGGCCTTTCGCACATTTTTGCTCCCGGATTTTTCCTTTGCAACACGAGCCTTTTTAATCACATGGCGTCGTCCTGTTACACGAAGACAAGGCGGGAGATCAACACGTCGTCTTGTAACCGCGGCGGCTGACAAGGTGGCCATCATCTCTGGGCCAAGGCGACGCGCGGAGTCCAGGCTATGCGTACGGAGGGCAAATACTTTACTATGCAGCATTAAAATGATACTATGTGAATTCATCTTTTTTTATTTCACCTTTAGGCCTACTGACTCCTCGTTCCTCTGAGCGTCACCCCCCCCCCCCCCTTCTCCATCGCCCCCCAAAACTGCGAGGATTCATTTTATTATAATAATCTCCGTGCATTTGGCGCACATCCACATCCTACTACACGGCCTGAGTAATGTAGGTCAAAGCTGCGCAGCCGCTTGCGTGTTGTGGCCCCTGCAGAGAGTGAGCAATATGGGAACCAAACACACAAAAAAACGTGTTTTCCGTGTAGTCTGAGCTTCAAGGCGCTTGTGTAACGTTTGTAAAGCTTTATGGGAGGGTGAAACGTTGTGGGAAGCCGCGGTCTGACTCCACGCAGTCTGGGAAGCCGCGCTCACTCACCCGCCTCCGCGCTCCCGTGCCAGGGCGCGCTCCCCGAGCCGCGGGCGCGCGCTTCGCGGTCTGGTCTCCATCCTTTCCCTTTAACTCATGGTTGGGGAGGTTTATATATATATAAAAAAAACAAAAATGTGTCTGTAAAACTCAGAGACACATTGCAAATACTTCCGTTGCAAAAGAAAATCCTGCCCACATAACACGTGGTGATGTGAACCTGTGTGGTAAATGTATATCAACAATTATAGTTGACATCAACCGATTCAAACTTGTTGAATATAGACCTACTTTACAGAAATAAAACCATTCTGACTGCACGAGATTTTCTGCTGTGTTTTGTGAGGTTTCCAAACAGGACTGGGATGTATGCGTCTCTGCTCAGTGGATAAAATAGGACTGCATGAAACTCACAAAAGCATCAATGAAATTCTAGTTTACGCACATAATTTATATGGAAAAAGTGAGATACAAATTGCACAGAAAATTCATTTATTTAAATAACGTCTGTTCTTATATGAAAAAAACCCAGCTAAAATAAATAAGACAAAAATACAAGTAATTGTCAATTTTAAGGAGAAAAGTGACGTCCTGGGCCGTTATAGGCCTATGCTGTGATTGCTTTGGGTGTTAGTGGTTCATCATGCATCCTTCAACATACACAAAAATAAATAAATACAAAAATAACTATAGGCTACAAAATCTGTCTAACCACTGCCAGTC
>JAOPHQ010003759.1:20000-47500 GCA_030340625.1 Merluccius polli
GGTGAATATCAGTTGAGTTTATGTTGGGAGTATTGTTGCTTACAGTTCTCGTTGTTGAACACCGGGGGCGCTAAAGAGCACAAGGTAGGTGCAGGTACGTGCAGGTAGGTAACGCACCTGTGAGGACACCTGACGTAACGCTGATGGGTAACCGCTAACAACACACCGAACAAGTTTGTTATTCACGAGCGTGTATTATCTATTTGTATTATTTACTCATAACCTTTTTTGTGTGACTAATAACAAGTCGTAGTTTATTGGATAGTCTGCCTTTCGGCCAGTCAGACAGGTGCGAAAGGCTCACACAACCACTACTAGGCTACACTAACTACCTGTCTGCTGACCCCTTCCCAGGAGGCTAGACGTTACATAGAGCTGTATAGTTGTATCTTTTAATCCTAATATATTTAGTTTAGTTTAGTTTAGTTAGCTACTTCCAACTTCCAACTTTAATATCCACCTGAAAAGGGGAAAAGCTCGTGTTGATTGAAACACTGAAGTGACGGAAGCATGTTTTTTACATGACCACTAGATGGCAGTACATCTGCATTTTTAAACTGTTTGCAATATTTGAGGTTTGGACTGTGCAAAACTAAACGACAGGCCTACTTAACAAATGGTACCTTCTCAATCTGGGTTAGGCCTACTATAGGCTAACTGTTTTAAGGCTTGCATCTGCAATTAGGTCTCTCATATTGAGAAGACAGCAGTGAACGTTTTTAGATATAAAGATAATATCCTGTATTTACATTCGCCCCTCCTCGGGACCTCCCATGGGTCCTTGCCATAGTTTGGCACACGCACACCTATAACTTGCTATGCCGTCATCATCAAGGTCATATGTGCCTCCTGTGCACCGCCAGCATCATTGTCGAGTGCGCTCCCTTATTGTTTACGTGATTGAATTCATTGTCAGATGGTGATGGCAGTCTGTCGCTCCTATGGTGTTGGATTGGAAGGCCCTCTTTATATTGGCCTGTTGTGCAGCAATGTATGGAAACAAATGTACTACTAAGTGCTGATACCATCAAGGACGTCTGCAGGCATTAAACTTGGCGAGGGCTGGGAAGCTCCTGCTATAGCCTATCTCCTCACTCTGCTATCTCCTCACTCTCCTATGGTGTTGGATTGGAAGGCCCTCTTTATATCGGCCTGTTGTGCAGCGGTGTATGGAAACAAATGTACTAAGTGCTGATACCATCAAGGACGTCTGCAGGCATTAAAGGTCCCCTATTTTACCACCAGTGATGTTGATTACCCATTACAAGCCATGTCAAAATCTACCCTCTAATGATGGATAGATCGGCATTCCAGCCTACCCAGTGGACTGTACCAACTGGTAGGCTGCTCTATTTATCGTACATCTGGGTGGACACTCCCACTTGTGATGTCATTAGAGGGTAGCTTTTGACATGGCTTGTAATGGGTAATCAACATTACACCTGGTGGTAAAATAGGGGACCTTTAAGCTTAGCGAGGGCTGGGAAGCTCCTGCTATAGCCTATCTCCTGAGATAGCCAGAAACCTGAGGGTGAACTTTGACACTGGCAAAAAGCTGGCGCATTGTCTGAAAAAACGCTCTCTTTGTCTTTATGCAGCCCACAGCCCCCACCACATCCTATAACAACGCGAGATCTGCCATTTAGACCTCTAGGTCATGCGTATCACAGGTTGAAAAACACTGATCTAGCTGACTGGTGTTGATAGGTGACTACATAATGCTGAGGCAATCAGACTTTTTTTTTTTTTTTAACTGTACAGAGTCCTTCTCCTTCCACACCGTCTTGAAGCAGAACATCCTACCATCCTGCTTTAAGTCGCATTGCTTTGACTTTAGAGAGGTTTTTAGAACCGGTATTTACGTCGATGCAGACTTTCCCTTTTGACTTTTGATGCACTATCAATAATTCAACCTAATGCTTGTCATCCATTATTTAGTAGTTTGTGTTTTTCCAGGGAAAATGTGTCCTTGAAGCCATATACAGTTCTAAATGACCTTATTAAATAGGTTCTATTAATACACTTTAAATACACTTTTTGTGATATCATACTTTAACTTTAATCAATAGGCCAAATCAAACTTCAGGCCAAAAGTCCAAACAGGAGTAAAGGGGGATTTGCTGTTGTATGTTTAACTCTTCTCTCTCTCTCTGTTTGTATCTGTCTCTGGCTCTGTACACCGGACATAATCCAAAACCGTTATACACAACCCGTTCAATAACAATCATATGTGTTCAAACACTACAAAGTACAAGTACATTGATGACATCATTCATCATCTGTGGAACTGGTATCCACAGAGAGGGAGTATGCAGGGTATCAGGAAACCCAATATTTACCAATTCCTTCACTGCTTCCTGGTCAGATCCTTCGCAATTGCACCACTTACTGCAACTGTCTCTCCCTGTGTTTGTGTAACAGGACTGTCAGCAGCCCCAACACCAGAATCCCAACATGTTGGGAGCTGATGCCTTGTAAGGTGTTCACACCGACAACCATCTGCTTCTCGCTTTCTGAAACTAGAAATATGCGAGAAGCAGTGTGTTGCCTTGGTGTTCGCACGGCTCCATTTCAAGCAATGAACCAAATGTTTGGCGTTGCTCCACCCACTACTTGCTAAGTTTCTTCAAGATAATTTCCACTCTCGCATCCTCGCACACTGCATCCCTATCAGGTTGATTTTAATGGCAATATTTAGTCTATCCATAATGATCTATTGTCTTGCCTAATCAGTGGGGTGGGGCGTACAGTACGCATATTGAACGTATTTTGAGGAACCCCAGTGGTTGTAGGTTTGAATAAACATGACATTAAAGTACACTTCATTCGCCATGTAGTCCACGTGATGCTAATGCCTTCCTTGAACTAAAGCCAAGTACTTACGCTTGTGGTGCTAATTGTAACACTCACTCACTCGCACTCCATCATGCATCCCTTAATGATCTCCTGTGTTTGGCTTTACAATGGCGACAGGAGAACATGGAAATGACTACAAAACACAAGCATGGCGGAGTAGCGTTGCTTCAGGGCATGGATTTGAGGTAGATCTCTCTTCCACACTGAGATAAAACAGAAGCGTTGTCTTTATAGTATATCATTATATTGTAATGATGCTTTATAGTTCCCAGCACGTTCTCAGCCATCTACTGACACAATTCTTTATTGTTGTGGAAGACAGGAAAATGCCACAGCAGTCAACAGTCGTTGATTTATTACAATGAAACGATGATTCAAGCGGTTCAAGGTGTGGGAATCTGGGAGAATGCTGACTGTGACTGTAGCTAGTTGTCTGTTGGCTCTGTGTCGGCCCACACCCCATGACATCAGAGTCCCGCTCTATAGGGCTTGTACATCACAACGGCCGCCTCCATTTTGGAAGCATAGGAGCATTGTAATGTTAGTTATGTTGGTAGTCATGTTTTTTTGGTCATTGTTTAGTAATTCATTGTGAAATTATTTGTCATTATGGGGAGACATTGTTGTGTTTGAAACGGCCACGGCGTTTCTCATGCAAGACGTGGCAAAACAATGATTTCATTAGCCTAGGTTACGGTATATTTACGTTGATTTCGAAATTTTACAGAACTACAACTGTTTTGAGTGTCGGCAGCAAAAAATCCCATGATGCATTCTGATGTGCAATCCCTATACAAAGCGTGCTAGTTTCCAATTTGTGCCACATGTAGTGAGGTATGTGGAGTTTGCAAACTTCTGAAATCATCTTGACACTGCAGACGAAGGACTTTGGCACAAGATGGAGGCAAACTAGCCGGCCGTGGTTGTGACACATTTATATCTGGGTCATCTTGTTTTCAACCTTTATGGGTGCGAAGTACAATCCAACCCAGGTCTGAAGGGGAAGGATGGCAACGAATCCATTGAAACCTCTGAGCGAAGCCGTCTGGGATGTTTGGGATGTGAGACGTCTCCGGCTCAGTGTGGATTCTTCTCAGAGTACCGGCTTAGTCATCGCCATGGCAACCTGCTTCATAGTCAAATCAAATCAGTTTGTCTGAACTGTTGCCTAAGTGCCTCCGTGAGGCCTTACCAATGGAGGCAAAATCAGTTGAGACACAAACAAGTTGCTTGGTTTCCCTCTGTTTTCTATTGGGTTCCAAGTTATGGGATAATATTCTCTGTTAAATAAGTATTTAACAGTGATCCTACACTTCACATAGATGGAAGATCAATACAAACAATGATTAAATTGTATTTGTGTAAATCCTCATATGAGACGTCTTATGATGATGATAATGATAACTGTTGTGTTTTTAAGGTTAACAGGCCAAACATTGATTGTTCCTCGCGCAGCCATCGTTTTCTCTGCTGACCTGAGCTCCTTATTCCTGACCCATGCGGCCGCCAGAAACATCGGTCGATAGGATTCATCTGTATAGAGCAGAGCACAGCGAAGAGAAAGAGAAAGTTTTGTGCCACAGTTGTGCTCTGATCCTCTTGAGTTCCTTACAGAGGATTATGTGGATGCCTGTTGTTTTTCTTTTCCTAACAAGCATGTGCTTTCCTCAGCATTAGTCACAGTGGATTCCCACCTGTGGAGAAGATATATTTTAAAAAGAAACAAACCCAAACATTGCAGCCTGTCTCGTGTAACAAAGCCGTCCGATTCGGGCTTGTGAAGTTGTGAAGCGTTGTGGAAATTAAACGTCCGCTGCACGCTAATTAGTGATGGACTGGACCACTCCGGAAAACACCGCTCTGAATGGGAACCTTTAAATACAAGTAAATCAGTATAAAAAGATTTATTCTGCACAACAGGAGAACAAGAGCATCCGCAAAGGCACGAAGAAACCTCCTCGATCCTTCTCCCCAAGCGACTCTCAGGGGGCTCCAAGGCCTCCCGGTTGTTTTGAGACACACAAGGTGATAAGAGCAAAAAAGGCGAGCTGGGACCAGCTGCGATCGGCATCTCCATGAGGCACAGAGGGTCACATTTATGGCGATAAAGCAGCGCAGGAGTTCGAAAAACAACCGAGTACACATTCTCAGAATTCAACAGAGTACGTTTATTGTAACTTTCCTTGACACAATCCAACACAAAAAAAGTAGTAGGCTACATTCCCTGAATGACTTTGTGTGGGCCGCTGCCAGCCCTGAGAAAGAATTCCCTAAGGTCCGGCGAGGTCTAACTCTGCCTATTGTTGATTCACAGGCCTCACCCCCCCCCCCCCGCCTCCCCCATCCACCACATCAGCCCCCACCCCCACCCAGGAACCAGGGGTGAGGGAGGGAGTCCTTTGTGAGCGGGAGTCGGGTAGATTTACTGCGACGGCTCTGTCTACAAAAGAGCCGTGCCACTGTCACAACAGGCTACGGTCCGGTCGCTCTGCCTTTCACACTCCCTGTGATTTAATACCGTGCTTCACACACTCACTGGGGCACACACAATTCCTGCAGAGTAACTTGTCATTCATGAGCTACCACTGTAAAACGCAGAGCGGGAGTTGTGTGTGGATTACTGCTGGGAGAGCATTTTATTGGTTTGAAACCTTGGATGTTTTTCTGCTAGTGTTTTGCGATGAGACTGAGGTTCTGGTAACATACAAGTAATACAGGTTGCTTTTCTGTGGCACACCATCTGAACTGTATTCATATACGTTTATGGGAATACAACTTTAGGATTGCCAACGTATGTGTATGTTCTCACATGATGTGTGTAATATAACATGATTGTGCTTGTCTTGGATTTCACAGTGAATGTGTTTATTGACTCATTGTTATCTTTGTAAAGACCGTATATTTGAATGCCGCCCTACCGACGCTTTTCTCCTAATACCTTATAGCTTCATTTTAATTAATGAAAGGTTGGTAACACTTTAGATTTTATAAGCACGCATATTGGCTCTTTATTAGTCATTATAAAGCACTTATTAATGCATTATTCTGCATGACCATATTCTACAACTACTAGGCCATTCACTTTAATATTAGTTTTCCCTCAATAACCTCCTAATTACTGCTTATTGATAGTAAGTAAGGAAGTTGTTGTACATAAATTACGATCTTAGCAACTAGTTAATGGTGAAAATGTGGGCCCTAATCTAAAGTGTTGAGATTAGGGATGATGAATCTGTAACAATTAACAATCGCCAGTCTAATGGATGTTAACTATTGACCAAACAGGAATCTGCAGGGTTGGGATGGAGTGAGATGCTGTGGAGTGAGATGGTATGTGAGATGGTATGTGGTGGGACACGTCATCACAGGAGGGGCTGAGCATCTGTCTCCACGAGATGGCATCTCAGTGGGTGTTGGTTTAATTCCTCGCTGCTACGACAGCTGGTTAGTCTCCTGAGACTCGGCCGTAGCTCTGATCACACCCTGGGTTCGGTCTCCGTCTGAGTTCACAGTCATCGTCGTGTCATCATGACTAACCGCCCAACTCAACAGTCCTGCCATGCGGACCAGGCGGACATTTCTGAAATCAATGTTTTAAAAAAAATGTTTTTATCTCCTCAACATCTCTTTTTGATCTCCAAAGAAAGTGCAGCCAATTAGTGGGAAGAAAGACCTTCTCACCTGTGTGTGTGTGTGTGTGTGTGTGTCCTGTTCAGGGTGTCCCCCTCCCAATGTCTCAGGTTTCACCTCCTCCTCTCTCATTGACCGGAGACAATACGGGGCCAGACGGGCTCACCTACTCGGGCCGCCTCATGTTCCTACTCGGGCCGCCCGGGGCCCGTCCAGTCTGCCTCCCCCACCACCCTGCCTCCCCCACCACCACCGTGCCTCCCCCACCACCCTGCTGTTAGAGGGGTCTTCTGCACGCTCTCCAGGGTCATAGTTGTGTGTGTGTGTGTGTGGTGTGTGTGTGTGTGTGTGTGTGTGTGTGTGTGTGTGTGTGTGTGTGTGTGTGTGTGTGTGTGTGTGTGTGTGTGTGTGTGTGTGTGTGTGTGTGTGTGTGTGTGTGTGTGTATTGGATTCTGCCAAGAATTTCCACATTTCTGGGCGCTATACATGCACTTACATCTTGCTACAGAATGAAAGAAAGAAATAGCTTTGTTGTATCATTTAATAAGGACTTATTAAGTGTACAGCGTTTTCATGACCCTTACTCCCAATGTCAACAGTTAGCTCTTTGTGAAATGGACGCATAATGAATAACATTGACTGAAACATTAATCTTTTATTGGACTCTAAATGTACGTACAGTGAAGAAGCCGCCGGGCCAGTTGCGTTGTGTATTAGTAGTCATGGGCTGCACATGGGAACCTATAAAACCATTATTTGTTGCAAAAAAAAAGGCAAGGAGGACTTGCCTTTTTTTCCGCCAGATTGCGCATGCAGAGGCACGCACAGACAATGGCTTTTATTGTTTCTGTATCAAGGGATGTAGATGTTTCCCAAAGTCAAAAGAAACGGAAATCCTTTTCCATAACTCTGCTGAAGACACACAAAAAAAACCCACACAATGAAAGGCAGCCTCGCTGTCCCGGCCGCTGCAGGAGGATGGGGACTTCACTTATTAATGAGCTGCGGTCGGCCCAGGTGTTATTCATGAACACGGGGATTAATATTTGATTGGTAGTTTCGTCTGGGATGGATGGTCGACGTCAAAACAAATCTGACGTCGATGGACACAATAATATATTAATAATAATAATAATAATAATAATAACAACAACAACAATGAACAGCAATGAACTGGAGAGAAACAACAACAACAACTCATTGCTTCGCAGACAGCTTTGAGCTGCAGGGTTATTGCGTCCGACTTCAGGGTAGACATGTTTCACTCCCTGCTGTTACACGGCGACAAGGAGGAGAGAAGAGAAGAGGAGGAGGAGAAGCGGAGGAGGAGGAGAAGGAGAATAAGAGGGAGAGGAAGAGGAGAAGCGGAGGAGGAGGAGAAGGAGAATAAGAGGGAGAAGAGGAGGAGGAGAAGCGGAGGAGGAGGAGGAGGAGGAGAAGGAGAATAAGAGGGAGAGGAGGAGGAGAAGCGGAGGAGGAGGAGAAGGAGAATAAGAGGGAGAGGAGGAGGAGAAGAGGAGGAGGAGAAGCGGAGGAGGAGGAGAAGGAGAATAAGAGGGAGAGGAGGAGAAGAGGAGGAGGAGGAGAAGGAGAATAAGAGGGAGAGGAGGAGAAGAGGAGGAGGAGGAGAAGGAGAATAAGAGGGAGAGGAGGAGAAGAGGAGGCCCACCGCCACCACCGATGGTCTCCAACCTCTGAACAGACTTCTGTGTGGTGACGTCAGGTGGGGCGCTTCTGCTTGAGTCGCCCCCTCCCCTCCCCTCCCCTCCCCTCCCCTCCTCCCCCTCGGGGGGGGGGGGGGGGGGGGGGGGGGGGGGGGGAGGAAGGGAGGGGGGAGGCAGTAGCCCACTCGTCACTCACTAACATATCCTCACTCAGTCCGCACCGGCAAGTGCGGGAGCTGGGGGTTACCGGTGAACCGGCACAGTTTGGGGACCATGCAGAGCCGCGGGACTTTACTGGCGCTGTGCGCGGCGCTGAGCAGCGTCCAGCTGGACGCCTTCAACCTGGACGCCCGCAACGTGGTGCTGAAACACGGGGAGCCGGGCAGCCTGTTCGGCTTCTCCCTGGCCATGCACCGGCAGCTCAACCCGGATAGGAGAATGTGAGTTTTTATTTATTTGTGTGTGTGTGTTTGTGCTTGTATGTGTGTGTGTGTGTGTGTGTGTGTGTGTGTGTGTGTGTGTGTGTGTGTGTGTGTGTGTGTGTTTGCGTTAAAACTCACTTCGGTTCAGCCACAGGTTCACTGGGTATGAGGGTTATAAAAGAGGCACCTGACCACCAGGCGGGTTCACAGACTAGTGCGTCTAGGTTCATGATCACACCGCGCAACACCAACTGTTACACATTTACAACGTGTGTAACATTTACACATTTACAAACAGTTGCAACAACAACAACAAAAAAAACAACTAAAAGTGTTTCAAATAATTGCTCGGACTTGATTTTTACAGTTAGGCTTACTTTGAGGGCCCCATATTGCGCATATTTCCCCATGTGTGTGTATTGGTCCGGAGTGCGTATATCCAGAGATAAGAGACTGGACCAATCACGTGCAGCGATCAGTGACTTGATTTTGTAGAAACAAGTCTGCCCCCCCCCCCCCCTAAGGCCCCTTAGGTAAGATAAAGGGAGGTGGACTAGGTATAGGGAGGTGGACTAGGTGAAGGGAGGTGGACCAGGTGAAGGGGTGGACTAGGTGAAGGGAGGTGGACTATCGTGCATGCATGGTGGTGTTTTTCTATCACGTGGGTCTGTGCAGCCTGCAGACCACAGTTGAAACCAACAATGGTCATAATTGTCATGCAAATACAGTATAGGGCGCTCTGTGAAAGCGGTGCCAGTTAACATTACGGCGACTTTGTTCCTGCAGAATCAGCAGTTGTTGTCGTCTTTTTCCCCCTTTCTAAGCCTTTATGGTGTAAGCTTTGTAGTGGTAACACGGTGCTGTTGTGTGTTAAGAATGTATTAAAATGTGTTGCACATAAGAGTGCTGAATGGTATTTATGGTGTTTATTATGGGATGGTCATTTAGATAGTGGCCTATTATCATTCATATTTAGGGTGGGCCGCAATGTGATGAGGAAGGTATAGCCCACTCTATCTGACGACTTGTTTCTGAGCTTTTCATTAATCTTCAGACAGTGATGGTGGTGGTGGGTAGTGGTGGAGGTAGTGGTGGTGGTGGGTGGTGGGTGGTGGTGTATAGGGGTCAGGGGTCAGCTCAGCAGTGAGCCAATGAGCCATTCTGTGAACCCCTTCATCCGACCAGCCTTGTGGTTCAGGACAGTCTATAGTTTCAGGGAGAGGCGGGGTCGGTGCAGCTTGTCTAAGCCTGCGAGACGATCAGAGGGGGGGGGGGGGGGGGGGTGAATGCTAGACACATGGGTGCAGCAGCTCGGGGGCCCCGCCACCCCAAACACATACACACACACACACACACACACACACACACACACACACACACACACACACACACACACACACACACACACACACCCGATGAGATGGGTGCCCCGATAACTGGGATGCTTGTTTTAATGTTAGCTGAGGAATTTTATCTGGTGTGAGACGTTTTGGAGACAGCGGGACGAGAGAGAGAGAGAGAGAGACGGCGTTTGTTGTTGTATAAACAGTGGTGTTTGATAACGTGCACGGTAGTGATTAGTGCACGTGTTGTGGCCCGAAGCACAGACTTGCCTTTTGTTGTTGTTGTTATTGTGATGGCTCAATGACCTTCATGTGTTGCGCAATCAAAGGCAACAGCGTTCATTAGGCCTACGATTGATTATCAGAGTCTTTAAAAGGTGAACAGTGTTGCCTAAAAGTGTTGACATTGGGATCATATTTGGCCGTCAAACTGCTTGAATGCTTGGAATTTGACAGCGGTGTGATATGTGGGCTCTGGCCAATAAAACTCAGAGAGTAAAGAAAGCTGGCCTAAATATGACACACACGCTGCACACTTTGGTACCGTTGAATGTTATGGCCACACCCACACGCATATTTCATTTTTTTCTAACTTGTACAGAGTTGGCATCTTAATTCTCGTTGGCCGCACATGAACAACAAATTATGAACAACTTTGTTCATAGTTTGTGTGGTGGTGGGGGCATCGCCGGCTGTTCAGCGTGTATCTGCCTTATCGTGTCTACCTGACTGATCAGATATTGGTCGAGATCAAACAAACTAGCTCCCATGCGCGCTCCACTGCCCAAGTTTCTTTCTAGAAAAAAACCCACCACCCAATAGTGCAGAGCGTCTCAATGGAAACTCCCCTGCTGTGTTGGCAGCCCTCTTAAAGCCCCATGTGACCCCTGAGTAATCAGCTGACACACACACACACACACACACACACACACACACACACACACACACACACACACACACACACACACACACACACACACACACACACACACACACACACACACACACACACACACACAGGCTGTGATAGCAGGCTCTCTGCTATCAGAGGTCTGCCTGCCAGGTACGTCACCACAGGCAGGTGAACAACATGGGATCAAAGCTCTCCTTTAAAGTCTTGTTGGCCTCTTCAGCTGACTAGTGCTGCATAGCTGTGTGTTTAGATATAGAACCACCAGGAACGTTTATAAAGAAATATGTTGTCATGTATTTTTTGTATTAATATTGATTTTATTACCATGGACAATGAGCAGACTTGAGTTCTACTTTTGTCGTCTTAATAATATAAAGCTGTTAGGATATAATACAAAACGATGTGGGTTATCTCTGTATACAGTCCCTTTGCTGAGTTTACTCAAGGTTTTTTATTGAAAGTTTCACTCGGTTTAAAGTGTTTTTATCGGGCGCCATGTGTTTGTGTGAGGACGGCGAGTCAGAGACCTTGTGTGAGACGGAACAAGGCTGGGAATAACGTGGCGAACTGATTAAGCGCTTCTGTTGTTTTTTTTTCTTTCCGACGTGAAACTGGAGAAAAGGCGGTTTGGGTGGGCAGAGGCACGCCAGGCCATCTGCTGTAAGATGAGGCAGGAGGTTCTCCTGGCAACCATTCAATCAAA
Organism: Merluccius polli; assembly: GCA_030340625.1. Taxonomy (NCBI): domain Eukaryota; kingdom Metazoa; phylum Chordata; class Actinopteri; order Gadiformes; family Merlucciidae; genus Merluccius; species Merluccius polli. Next base: position 31,532 of record JAOPHQ010003759.1, read on the forward strand.
ACTCAACATTATGTTTGGTGCCAGTGGATATACGTTTAGTTTTAATAGGATTTCTACTATTTATTTGGTAGAACAATTTAAGCCTTAACATTTTTAAAGCATTTTAAGGTTTCTAGTAATTGACTAACACTGCATTTATTAGCAAACATTATTGTGAGTATTGTGAGTTGCAAAGTAAACTTTAAACTTTATGTGTGGCACAAATATATTTCTCCAATCATTTTGTTAATGTCATTGAAATGAGAGTAACCAAGTGATGTTTGTCTTCATCACAGTCGAACATGCAGACATGAATACATGTAATAAATACATGTACTACAATTAAAGCCACACCACGCCATTCAAGATTGTGTGTGTGTGTGTGTGTGTGTGTGTGTGTTTATGCGCATGTGTGTGTGGTGTGTGTGTGTGTGTGTGTGTGTTTATGCGCATGTGTGTGTGGTGTGTGTGTTCGTGTGTTTATGCGCATGTGTGTGTGTGTGTGTGTTTATGTGTGTGTGTGCTAACTCAACAGTTGGAACAGCTGCAGGGGTTCTTGTGTGTTGTGTGAGTGCACAGCTGTGGGGACAGTGCAACACATCAGTTCACAGACCGGTGAGGTCACTCACACACTCACAATGCGGCGACCCGTCCATTCTCATTCACGCCACAAGGAAAGACACGCGGCCGCACGGCGGCCCTGTGCTCGCACGGCAGCCCTCTGCTCGCACGGCCAGATCGCCACAGAGATTGTGTGTCAGTGTATGCAACTATTTGTGGTATGCAATATTTAGTTAGAAGAAGTTAGAAGTCTGTGAACAAGTCCAGCACAGCGATTGATGAGATGAGGCCATATCGTAATTGTGAGCTTGGTTGTGTGTCTGTCAGACACTGAAAACAAACACCTGTAGCATGACATGTAAATGTCAGTGTTAGTCGTCAGTTACTCGCTACATTCTACAACCACCGCTCACAAACTGCAGGTGTCCGTTTTTTCTATTTTGTGGAACAAGTTCACCACTTATGTGCTGCTTTTGGACACAGCCAGGCTACCATATGGAGCATGTTTTCCTTGTTATAGTACTATAGTATCGTACCATAGCACTATGCAGTACTACACTATACTTGTGTGTGCGTAGTTGTAGTTTGGCCTGTGTTTTGGCCTTTGGTGTACTTCTTCTGGTTGTATTGTTCATTGTATCGTTGTGTGAAATTGACCTAAAACCCACATTATGGTTAAAAAAAATCCCCTTTGCCCTACAACGTCATGTTTGCTGGCTGGTCCAGTGTGAAATTAGGGTGGGTCGTGTTAGTGATAACATTGGCTTTGGTCTTTGGTCGGTCTTTGGTCGGTTCTTCTTCTTCTTTTTCTTGTTCTTGTTCTTGTTCTTGTTCTTGTTCTTGTTCTTCTTTTTCATTTTTCTTGTTCTTGTTCTTCTTTTTCATTTTTCTTGTTCTTCTTTTTCATTGTTCTTGTTCTTGTTCTTGTTCTTGTTCTTGTTCTTGTTCTTCTTCTTCTTCTTCTTCTTCTTCTTCTTCTTCTTCTTCTTTCTTCTTCTTCTTCTTCTTCTTCTTCTTCTTCCATACCTTTTTTTGGATTGTATTTTGCTCAGTAACTTATGAGGCACAGGTCACCAATTCTTGTCAGGTTTTTTGTGAGCATGTGCATGACATATTGAAGCACAGTGAAGTTATATCGCACTTTGTGTTTTGACAATACCTCTTAAAACGTGATGCACAGACAAAACATATTTGGTAGACATGTCTGTCCTGCGTGTGTACTCAACACATAGAAAAGTGGTGCCAATAGTGCGTTCATATGCTCAATTGAAGTTATTTCCTTTTTGGCTGGAAACCTGTGAATCAAACACGGATAAATCATTCTTGGTACACAGGTTGTACCTATGTCCCTTGTACTCACTGTGAACATGCAATATATGTTTTGACAATTCACAGAACTTTGATTAATGTACACATAAATCACCACAAGCAGCAGCAGCAGCAGCGGATGCAGCAATCACACGCATTTCCTTCAGGAAATGCTAATTTTCGAGTCAAAATTGTGGTCTACTATCCCCGCTGGGTAGCGCCAAAAATCCTTAAAATCCACCCCTGGCTGTATCAACGAACAAACAAACAACAAACAAATAAGAAAGAAAGCAAACAAGCAAGCAGCCAAAGGCCCAACACTAGCCCGAAACAAAAAAAGGGATTCCCCCTGACAGCATCTTGGATGGAAATGCCGGTGTCTGCTTCCCTTGTTTAACAGCGGAGGAAGTACAGGAGGCCCAGTGGCCTACTGCCGAGGCTAAAATAACCCTCATTATCCCCCAGGGAGGATATGGGTATTGTTGTGAGCGAGCTGTGCCAGTTGACAACACGTGAGCAGTTTACGGTCATCCCAGTGACTCGTTTTATAATTCACATGACGTTGACTGATGTTTCAAGGCTGGAAAGGAGTTCTTGGGCTTTCAGAGTCCCACCTCCCCTGGACGTTGCTGTTGCTGTGGTTCAGCAGAGGAGGAGGAGGAGGAGGAGGAGCGAGTGGCGGTCCTGCCCTGCAGGTCCGCCGCTCTTCCACGCACCACCGCGTGGACGGCTCTGTGTGGGAGGAAGAGGGCCGGGGAGGGGCAGCGGCGTTCCGGTCCGCTCCTCCGAGAGCGGACCGGAGAGGTCATCGGCGCTCACATCGCCGCAGATGCTGACACAGAGCTATGGCTTCCCCTAATGTGCGTGTGGAAAGCCCTGAACTGCACTACAGGCCGTATATCTGTCCCGGTTATTTAACAGTTAGGATTCCGCTGAGAGCCGGTTCAGTTGTACTCCGCATAGTTGTGGAGTGCTTGACATACCTCCCTACTGGGGCGCTGATGGACTTATTGTTTCATTGTTTTCAAAAACGTGAGCTTTGTGAGGGTTTGGCTGCGTTCACTCGCCCCGTTAACACGTGACCCGTCTCTGCCGGTGGTTTGATGTGAGGTTGTGAGAGACTGTGGAAGTGTGTGTGTGGGTGCCACAAGCAAGGGGGGAATGAGATGTAATGTTGCACAGCACAATTGTATTATTGGACGTGTCATACATAAGTCTGTCTGTCCGCTCTGGGGCTGTGTTTGAAGTGCTGTGAATGGCAGAACAGTAGTCTACTGTCGCCAGCCCGTCGGACTAATTTGCTGCGCTAGTTTCCTTGTGGAGCCCTATTCACAGAGAAATGAAGAAAAAAAACAACGCTTTCATGAATTTTTCTTATGAAATGGTCTTATCGCAATCTCCGCCTCGACATGAGTATAATATATTCTATTCATCCATTTAATTTCTATTCAAAAGATATACACACGTTACAGCTTCAGTGGATTGTATTGGGAATTCTATTCAAATGTGAAACCCTGTTATAATCCTTCGTTATTAATTTTCCTGTTTCAGGTTATTGATCGGCGCACCGAGAGCCAGAGCGCTGGGCAGCCAGAGAGCCAACATCACTGGGGGGTTGTATAGGTGTGACCTGACCACCTCCTCCCGGGACTGTGAGCGGATCCAGTTTGATATTGAAGGTGAGTCCAACTGTCCGACTGCTTTTAAGACCCCATCACAGAGAACTAGGGCTGAATGATTTGGTTAAAAAAAATCATATTGCAATTATTTTGACAGATATTGCACATTTTACCCTAATCAAAAAATTGCAGCTCCTGCAATTTTCGATTTTGCACTTGGCCATATTGTGATTTCGATAATATTTTGACTAGTTGTTCAGCCCTGCACAGAACGCATTTTAACAGCTGTGGGCTGTTTAGTAACTGTACTTGATGGGAACCAGGCGCTTTCGCTCGCTGCTTTGGCGTCGCTGCCGATTGCCTCATCTGTTGGCCGAGACAGTCGCATACAAGAAAACACTGATCTCTGATTGGGTGGTGTTGTTTTTAAGAGGACGTACGCACAGAGAACAAGGAGAACCAGTGGATGGGGGTGACGGTGCGAAGCCAGGGTCCTGGAGGAAAGATTGTGGTACGTTATCCAGTCCCGCCGTGTGGCGTTGAACTCCCTGTATGACCCCTGTGGAAACGTCATGGTGGTGGATTACTGTGTCTTTACTTTATAACCCGGACAGGGTGATTCAGCTTATTACACGGCTACTTACTAAAGCAATCAATAATTTGACACAAAATAAAACAACAAAATATTAAAGTAATAATAAAGTTTATTGATATAAAAAATGATTTTACTGCTTCCGCTACAAAATATAGTCCATTAGAGTCTACGGTTGGAGATAGCGTCCATAGCAACGGTCTGTTATTCATAGCAATGGTCTGCTATTCAGAAATAACAGATTGAGAATACCGTAATTGACCAATCAGAATCGAGTATTCAACAAAGCCGTGTCATAACATTGAACAACATGGGGATAATACAATAGCAATGCGTCCACAACATAAAGTGACCGTCCCTCTCGTCTCCTCCCTCTCCAGACGTGCGCCCACCGCTACCAGAGACGTCTGTACGTGGACACCCTGCAGGAGTCCAGGGACATCACAGGCCGCTGCTACATGCTCAGCCAGGACCTGACCATCGACACGTCCAACGACGAGGACGGCGGCAACTGGAAGTTCTGCGAGGGCCGGGCCCGCGGCCACGAGAGGTTCGGCTCCTGCCAGCAGGGCGTGGCTGCCACCTTCACGAAGGACTACCATTATGTGGTGTTCGGGGCCCCGGGGGCCTACAACTGGAAAGGTCCGAAAAACACGCCATTTATTGTTTTTATTACACGGCTTTGTTGAATACTCGATTCTGATTGGTCAGTGATGGCATTCTACCGTTGCTATGGACGCTATTTCCAACCGTATAATCTAGTAGAGACTATTTCTGCAGAAGCAATAAATCATTTTTAAATCAATAAATCATTTGTATATTTTGTGTCAAATTATTAATTTCTTTAGTAAGTAGCTGTGTAACAAGTGGGATAATGACTGCCTCGCTGTACATGATCCCTTACACCTGAAAAATTCTGTGGAGTTGAGGTTCAGATCGTTTTTCGTTTCCGGTAGTTGACATCATTATTGCTTTGTTGTTCGATTCATCTGTCCAGGCATTGTTCGAATGGAGCAGAAGAACAACACGCTGCTGGAAATGGGTGTCTATGACGACGGCCCCTTTGAAGTAGGAGACGAGAATCTGTTGGATCCCAATTTGGTCCCGGTGCCTGCGAACAGCTACCTTGGTGGGTGTCTCTCACGAGGCAACACGTGTGTTGCTTAGTGTTTATATGGGTGTGTCTTTGGCTATCTTGTTTTGATTTAGATTACCATCAGGATTGATGTTTAAGTCGGTCCTTCCCACAGCACGTCAACAGAACCTTTGATGACAGTTTGTGTGCAACGTACTCGAGAACAAACTCTATACGTCAGTCATCTCTGCACCATTTATATCATTCACATAAGTTCACTACACTGGAAATAAGCAGGATCAATTGCCTTTTCCCACTTTATAGACCAATCATCTGGTTGAATTAACTACTTGATAATAAATGAATTGACGTGTAATTCACGTTGAAGCAATTATGATGTCATGCATTCACACCAGACATCCTGATGTCGTCACCACGTTCATCTGTCTCTCATCTCTCACACCCTCTAGGATTCTCCCTGGACTCTGGACACACCCTCACCAAGGGCCCCGGCGTGACCATCGTGGCGGGGGCCCCCAGGGCCCATCACTCCGGGGCCGTGGTCCTGCTGAGGAAGCACAGCGAGGCGTCGACCCGTCTGTCTCCAGTGTTCACCCTGCAGGGCCCGGGACTCGCTTCCTCTTTTGGCTACGACGTGGCGGTGGTGGACCTGAATGGGGACGGGTGTGAAACTTTTACTCTAATTCATTACTATTTTTTTAAATATATTGTGGCGACCTCGGGGAGGAGAAGAGGTGCCACCAAACCAGTATCGGATAACAATTCACTGTCCACACCAATTTCAAAAGTAATCCAATTTATTGGAGGTTCAGGAGAGGGGAAGAGGGGGGAAGACGCCGCCTCAGCGGAGGGGGGGGGGGGGGGGGGGGGGTCGATCCTGAGGGGGCTCAGGCTCTGGAATCGTCGTCGGTGGTGGAGCGTGGGGTTCGGTACACGGGGGCGGGTTCGCAGACGATCCAGGGTTCGGCGGGAGAGAGGGATGTCAGACAGGCGGGGGTCGGTACACGGGCGGGTTCTCAGACGGTCCAAGGGTCGGTCGGCCAACGGGGTTCTCCTGGGGAAAAGGGTCATACACAGTGCTTTGGGTTCTCTCTTGCTTCTCACGACCACCATACTTCTCGTCTCCTACTCCTTCCCTGTTGGGTCCACTTCCTGCTGCTTTTATACTTCCCCCCCCCCTCATTAGGGCGAGTGGCCGCAGCTGCTCCGCTTCTCCCAGGTGTCTCTCCTGGTCCCGTCGGAACTCCATATATGGGCGGGCTTCCTTTAAGTTTAGACAGTGACGAGAGTGAAAAATGCTCCGCGGCCACCAGATGGCAGGGGGCAACATAAACCCCATCCACCACCCTCCCACATATCCTCCTCCTTACCTGTACCCGGCGGGCGCCACAATATATATATATATATATATATATATATATATATATATATATAGTTCATTCATCAAAAAGGGACATTTTTGGTTAAAATGTATAATGTCAGAACATCTAACTCTGGTTCACCGTATCTATTAGTTCTTATTCCACCGCTTTGTTGAATACTAGATTCTGATTGGTCAATTACTGCATTCTGCGGTCTGTTATTTCTGAATAGCAATTTGTTGCTCTTCCTAACCCGGCTACAGTGGAGATGAACCGGGACACGTCCTACACCTCTATCTTTTTTATCTACTTCTGCTACTGTTGCTCGTTCTGTATGGACACGGTGTCGCTAAAACGAGACGCACCCAAACACAACACAAAAAGAGCTCAAGGTCCGGTTGCGATGCAATTTCCCTTGAAGGTTGTTTTCCCTCCCGAGAGATTTCATTTTCCCATACGAGGTCAGCTCTTGTGTCGTTCCCGTTACTATGTAGACCTTTAGCCACACACACTTTTATGCAAAGAGGCTGTGTGTTCTTATGTAACGATCATGCAGGTAGGGGTTATGCATTTAGCTCAATGACGCCTACAGGTATAGACTTGTGGTTTGAACCCAGAAGCGCTCAGCTCTAGCCACTACGACACTATCCTGCCACCAGGGACGGACCGGGAAGATTGCCGAACGGCTGCGCAATTCCCGGCTGAACCGGCCAGTGGACAACATTATGTGTTTTTTATTATTCAGTAATATAACCTCATGTGTAATTGTCAGTACGACATGTGGCGCCCGGCGCAGTAGAAACTGGAATCTGACCGCGGCCGTACGCAAAGAGCAGAGCAGAGTGCATTGAGATCGGCCCGCGGTACTAATACGTCTCCTGTATCTGGTGGGTCGCAGGTGGCAGGACATCGTGGTGGGAGCCCCCCAGTTCTTCATGAAGGACGGCGATGTGGGAGGAGCCGCGTACGTTTACATAAACCAGGCGGGCAAGTGGAACCAAGTCACGCCCGTACGCCTCAACGGGACCAAGGACTCCATGTTCGGTCTGGCGGTGGAGAACATCGGGGACGTCAATCAGGACTCGTATCAAGGTACCGCTGGGGCCTGGTTTTATTGTTTTAAGATCTTCAATGGATTCTTTTTTGTGTGTTTTCTATTGACTTCAACTGCTTCCTCGCTCTCGTGTAGACATCGCTGTGGGAGCGCCTTACGACGACGCCGGGGTTGGGAAAGTGTACATCTTCCATGGTTCGGCCCAAGGAGTCCGGACCAAGCCAACACAGGTAGGTGTGATGGTGGCGAGGCGATGTTGATGTAAGCTGTGTGAGAGAAGGCGGTTCAGAAAGCCTGGCTTGTCTAGAAACCTACAATAGATAAAGCAGGTGGATTAGAGATTATGAGGCCTCGGTTTTTGGTTGTGAACTAATTTGCTGCGCTGTTCCAGATCCTGTCAGGACAACCCAACAACATCATGTTGTTTGGGTATTCTCTGACAGGGAACATGGACCTGGACGGCAACTCCTACCCTGACCTAGCCGTCGGTTCACTCTCAGATACAGCTCTAATATTTAGGTAATCGTTTTCACAATTAAAACATTTTAATGAAAAAAAACTCAATGTATTTTGTTGCTTATGGAACAATCTTTTCTTCAGAGCGAGGCCTGTTGTTAGCGTCAAGACTGATCTGAAGATAACACCAAAGGAAATTGACTTTTCGAAGAAAACCTGTGGCAACAACGTTTGGTAGTTATTAGGAATTAAAGCATTCGACCAATAATTCATTAGTGTATTATAAAACATGATAACAATCTATCTCTTCTCCACAGTTTTACCGTAGAGGCATGCTTCACTTACAAAGCAAACCCGGCCTCTTACAGCCCAAAACTAAGTAAGCCACCGTTGTCAACACAAATTCTAATTATTATTATTTTCCTATACATCCCAAGACAGAACCGAGCTTCTATTTGAATGAATGGCGTTCTCCCCCCACAGCCATCAACTACACTATTGAAGTGGAGGGTTACCGGAGGAAACAGAACCTGTTGTCCAGGGTCGTGTTTCTGGAGTCCTCCACGGATCAGGACCACCAGTCCTCTGGGACCTTGGACCTCCGCGGCCAGAACAAGAAAACCTGCATCAAGACCACAGTTAAACTTCAGGTGAGTAGTCATTTGAGCAAGAAACAGGATACGATTTGTAATAAAGCTTTTTTTACTATTTACTATTAATAAGAATTCCCCCAAAAATATTCTCTCCGTAAATGTGTTGTAAGATCCCACAGCGGTGGAGAGTAACATACACAGCTTCACGTTCCTTTTTTCTACCTGAACCCCATGTGTGATCAAACGTTGACAGTCCTATGGATGTGTGTGTTTTGTGCGGGACAGGACAACATTAAGGACAAGCTTCGTGGGATACCTGTAGAAGTGTCTGTGGGGGTCGTGGGCACCAAGCGACACAAGAGGCAGCATGATCTCCCGGCGCTGGTGCCCATTCTGGACACGTCTCAACCCAGCAAGGTGGCCTCCGAGGTAAACACTGATGCACTCATGAAGCAATAAGCCGTGCGTATTTACTCTCGCTAATGAGTGTTTCTGTAGTGTGTAGACCTTTGTGTTCAATGTACAAAGTGACCATGTTATACCTCTACCCATCTGACAATAAAACATTTGGACTTGGATGTGTCCGTGGATTGTAGGTGAACTTCCTCAAGGAGGGCTGTGGAAGTGACAACGTCTGCCAGAGCAACCTGCAGCTACACTTCAGTTTCTGCTCCAAGGAGAACAACCAGGACGTCTTCACACCGTTGCCAATGTAACGTACAGCCTGGCCACAGCACCTTTTAGAAAACAACCCCTACAATAGCAAGTTGTTTCAGAACAAAACGTTTGTTAAATGGTGGCTTATTAGTAGCAAGGGGCAGGAGAGTGTAGTGGCTATAGGGTGTTCGACTACAAGCTGGAAAGTTTCTGGGTTCAATCCCCAACATCTGAGGCTTACCTGTAGACATCCTTGAGCAAGATGACCTCCTGATGCCTACCTGCTCCTTTAAGAACCTGTATCGAATGAATCACTGTCGGTCGCTTTGGATGAAAGCATCTGCAGAATATTAAAAGCTAATGACATGGTTTTTGAGAACGTATTTTATGCTCATGTTGCAGCGAGAAGGGGATGCCGGTGTTTTCCGTGAGCGACCAGAAGAAGGACATGGCGCTCCAGGTGACCGTGAAGAACAGGAATGGAGACGATGCCCACGAGGCGAAGCTCGTGGGGAACTTCCCCGACAGTCTGTCCTACTCTGGCTTCCGATCACACAAGTCCACGGTGAGTGAAGAGGCTGCGTGTCTGACGCCGGGACATCGCCGGTTTTAAATTCACGCTTGGTGACTCGTAACTCTGCCACGTGTTGTTGTTCTTCCCAGAGGGAAAAACAAGTCATCTGCATCGCCAATCAAAATGGTTCCCAAGCTGACTGTGATCTGGGCAACCCGTTAAAGAGGGACTCGGAGGTATGAAATAGAAATTTGAAGGTTATCGCTCCTTGTTCTTATCTTGTGAGACGTGTTGCATTGACGACATGTATTTCTTGTTTGTTTTCTCCAAGGCAACCTTCTACATCATCTTGAGCACAGCGGGAATATCCCTCGACACGACGGAGATAAGCATCGCCTTGCAGCTCCACACGTAAGAGTGACTTCGGATCATGTTTTAGTTGCACTTTGCATGACCAAGTTGATAACACTTATATTTCTAAGCGAGCCCAAAGTTGCTTCAATAATTACATAAGCTTTTTTTTTTTCTCCACATGCAATTTGCAATTAAACATGATTTACTGAGTAGATTCCCACTTAAATAACCATACAGCCTAATAAAAATCTGTGTGTGTGTGTTTAGAACCAGTACACAGGAGGGAATTGCCAAAGTGAGTGCGAATGCCAAAGTGGTCATTGAGTTGTCCCTGTCTGTAACTGGGTAAGTACTGAGGAACTGCTCCCATATAAAACTCTGTGTTGTTTGGTTGTTACCGTATCTCCATTAGCAGGTCAAAAAAGGCTGTATTGTTTTCCTCACCAGCGTGGCGAGGCCGTCCCAGGTTTACTTTGGGGGTGAGGTGAAAGGAGAGAGCGCCATCAAGACAGAGGAGGAGATTGGCAGCTTGATTAACTACGAGTTCAGGGTGAGGGAAATCTTCTTTATAACCCTTTTTCCTCGTCGTCGTCATCATCTTTTTTTTAAACATTTATATTTGATGATATAGTTTATCATTTAGTAAGAATGGTATCCAACATAAGAAATACCAAACAATAATGAATTATGTATCACTATCAATTTATAAAGGCACAATGAGTAGGATTTTCCTAAAAAAAACAATGTACACAAAACATACAAAACATACAAATATAATTCCTCTCAATCGCCACATATGACCCACTAGAAGTGTGTGGCGGTGACTGAAAAAATGAAAATATAGCAAGGTGAAACACCAAGCGGTCAAAACTCGAGAGTCAATCTGGGGTTGGCTGTCACCCGCTGGCGAACACTTCTGGCGTCGTTCAGCCGGGGGGGAGGGACCACTTTTGAATATTGTGTTTACAAACCGTAACCAACAAATCCTACTCAATTCGCCTATAAAAGTTTATAATGGGCTTTCAGAAAATATTTGACAAACACAAATCAAAATCAAACTAGTTTAGGCCTCTAATAAAACAAAATGATAATTCCCCATTAGATCAACAATCTGGGGAAGCCTCTGAGGTCTTTTGGCTCGGCTTCGCTCAGCATCCAGTGGCCCAAGGAGAACTTCGATGGGAAGTGGCTCCTCTACCTGGTGAAGATCACCTCCACCGGCCTGGCTGAGGTCCCCTGCTCCCCGCGGGACGAGATCAATGCCCTCCAACACATTCAGGTAAGGGGCTCCCTCTTTCACTTTCGATTTCCGTTTCAGTTTCAGTTTGACTTCATGTGCGTCACTTTGGTCGTCCAGGAGTCCTCCGTTTCCAGGACAAAGCGTTCGACGGGAGAAAGCCCAGGGGGACAGATTTCTTTATTACCGGACCAGAGAAAGCGTAAAGTTTTGGTAAAGTTTTACTATTGTCATATATTACATTATGAGCATCAGAAGTAGTTTTTAATATTAAATATAAGGTGCCTACTGATGTACTCTTTCCATTGTAGATGTGCGGGAATGGCTACGACGCCAGATGCGTGGTGATTAAGTGCCCCCTACAGGGCTTGGACAGCACTGCAGTGATCTCCCTGAGGTCTCGCTTGTGGAACTCGACGTTCCTGGAGGTAAAAGAGCTGCGAAGCGTTTCGGTCTTCCATGAGTGTCCAGTCTTGCCTTCAGGAGTCAAAACCAATTCAAAGGGAAGTGTCTCATTGTTGCTGTTTTTGTTTGTTGATTTAAAAAAAAAAACAGAACTACGCCTCTCTCAGCTACCTCGATATAATTGTGAAGGCATCGCTCCAACTCGACAGTCCTGCTAAGAACATGATCCTGAGGAATGCGGACACTCAGGTAGGCGATGCGTCCATCTCCCTCCATCTTTAAAATACTTCTTATGGAAGCCTGGTCCTCGCCGTCCTTCAAGCAAAAATGCATAAACTCATGCAATAGCAAGCGTTTAACCCATAGAGGGCAATTTGCTATGGATAATACCCACGACAACACTTTTCATCTAAGATACGATTGGGTTTGTTTTTCCTGTAACGTGTTGCAGGTTAGGGTGACGGTGTTTCCAGAGAAGGCGGTGGCCCAGTATGGAGGGGTTCCCTGGTGGATCATCCTGGTGTCGGTCCTCGCCGGCATCTTGATGCTGGCGTTGCTAGTGCTCCTGCTCTGGAAGGTAAGTCCCCACAGCCTCCACCGCCACCAAGCCCCGCTTCACATGGGTCATCGTTTTACATGAGACTTAATGTACTTCATCACTCACCAACCACAGGGGGAATGTGTTGCCCTTAAGCAAGGAGGTAAAGAAACAAGTAAAAAGGTTTGATGACAAAGGATTAGGTGTAGAGAAAGTATAAAGTCTATAAAACTTTATTAAAAAATGTATTGGATTTTCAGTGACTTTACCGGACACTTTTTGATGATGTGTGAGGTGCTGGTAGAGGAACTGAGGATGTTTCCAGGAGTAAAGGTTGTACAGTATCTACGCCACAGGTAGACCACTGGTGTCTCTGAGTGATGTTCACCTTCCTGCTCTCCTTCAGTGTGGTTTCTTCAAGAGAGCCCCTAAAGACCAGTACGATGCCGCCTATCACAAGGCACACATCCATGTCCAACCCTCTGACAAAGACAAGCTCTCCACAGACGCGTAGTGCCTGATTTGTGCTCGCACATCCAGGGTAAAAAGCAACCAAAAACCAACAAAATGTTATGGGCATGGTGTGGCTAAGGTAGCGACTAATAATCAAACTCTTCCCCTCTCTCTGTCACATAAATTCTTCACTGAACAAAACCAGCAGACTCAAAGAAAATTCAGTCGGACACATACTGGGTTGAAGCCAATTCAGCTATTTTGGGGAAATAATCTGTAAATCTTTCTGTAGTCTTTTAATATTCTGTTAAAGTGTGAAGTATGTGTCAACTGAATTTTGTCACGCAACTTTTCTATGCAAACCTGATCAACTTTCTCATCTTCTTTCAACACCAAAAGATTTCTCATCTGCACTCTGTATTTGCTTTATGCTGACCCCTTTGCCTACTTTATCGCTGTTAAAATGCCGTATTAACAAAAAAATGTATCTTTCCTTTCAGGCAAAGCATGCTCTAACCGCAACAGAAAATGCTTTGGGTTACACTACTGAAGTTTTAGTATTGCATCTGGGGAATATACATGTAGCATTTTATACAGACATGTTCATAATTCCCTATTTGTGTCATCTGATGCGTCCCTTTTCTAGTGTGGATTTTTCAACCGCTCCAAGCGTGACGACAGCGTTCCCAAGTACCACGCGGTGCGCATCAGGAAGGAATCTCTCCCGTGTCTGGATGGAAAAGTCAAGCTGGAGTTTTATGAGCGCAAGCCGTGGATGACCATCTGGAGCGAGAACGAGGGCTACTCCTGAAGGGAGGTTACGGGAAGTTATTCCCTCATCTCCGTTACCCATGTTGTTGTTTTAAATATGCAAAGGTGCTAAATTGGCCGGCAGACAGGTGAGGTGTGAGCTGACGTTATTTGGTGAATTGACTTGAGTGACGTGGGAGATGGTCAACTCATCATTCCACTTTTTTAATGTAATTTCCGTTTTGTTCAGTTTCATCCCCTTTTTCATGAGACTGGGACGTCACATTTCCTGAAGATCCAAACTGCTGTTTCGTTGTGACGTTGATTGAATGCAAAGGAAGACTGGAAAAAAAAGTTTTACATTTGTAGATAAACTTTGTACTCGTATTTGATTTATCAAAATCATGTCTGAATATTGAAATGTATAGATGGCAAACTGTAAGTTTTGTAAATATTTCTTTACTTTTAACTGTATTTATTTGTTTTATTTTTTTGTTAGTCAACACACATTCAGCCAAAGATTTTTGCTCATGTCTCAAAGCTGCTTTTAGTTCAAGAGTACATTTTTCTGGAGTTGCCGTTTTCAAAAAACTGAAAATAAAATAAATAACTGCAGGCGATAAAATTAAGCTTCCATTATTGTGTCTTTGTGTGTCCATGCAAGGCCCAACTGTCAGTAGCTGTTTGCAAGCATGACAATGTGTTCAAACTGTTTCCCTTCAATGCTGGGAATTGATGGCAAACGTGACATGGGAGAGCTGAACCGCTGTTCGCTGTATTTCAGTAGGAAAATTATATATTGAAATAAAATGCATCTTACGTCCGTTCTAATACACATCCCGCAATTATCTCAGTAGAAATCCAAAGAAGAGGCATTAAAAACACCAGTAAGTAGAAATCTTTGTTCTTGAAATGTAAACGGAAGAAATGGAAAGTATCTTGTATTTTTATTAAATCTCAAGTCTCAAAATGGTTACTACCTTCATACACATCTTTTAGTCTACATTTCACACATACCAAGTATAGTCAATACATCTTGTTGAAAACATGTTTTGCTGAAGGACATTTGTTGGTTATGTATAAACACATTTTGTAAATGAAATAGTATATATTGGCTTTGGGTCTGTTTGTTCCTCACACAAATCTAAGCCACAAATCCCCAAAATGTAGACTTGAATTAAGTCGTAGGATTTAGGATCGAGGCATTTTAGATTTGGCGTGTGAAAAATATGAACCTGGACAAAGAAAAAAAATAATGAATCTGTTCTATGGAATATATTTTAAAAGCGAACAAATTGGTAAAACACAGCCGCCTGCAGAAAAGGGTTTCCAACAAAACAGAAAACAGGAAGCGACATACAAGGATGATGATGATTAATAAGAGCATTTGGAATTGATAAGATGCTTCAGTGAAAAAAAACCAAATCAAATCAAGCACTGATCGCCAGTTTACATAAACCGGCGATCAGTCGAACGTTAGGCGGAAGGTCTTCTCCTGCTCTTTACGCTGGTTGTCGCACAGCTTGGACACGTCCTCCACTCGTCTCTGCAGGAGAACCGAATTCTGGTCGACCCACTGGAGGGAATCCATGTGGGCGTTGAGGATTTTGCAGATCTGCTGAAGCTATGGGAGGGAAACGAGAAACGAGAACAAATTACTTCAAAAGACAAAGAACACAAACCAGAGGAGTGACGACATCAGAGCGATGCGGGTCGGGTACGTTTCTCGGACGCAGGGGAACTACTCACAGGGTCGCTGGTGTCCGACGGGCCGCTGGACGTGTTGAGGTGCTCGATGATCTCCTTGAGGTCCTGGGACATCCTCTTGAGCTGCGCGTCCACGTTCTCCGCCAGCTTGTACGTCCTCTCGCGCTCCTCGTCCGCGTTCTGCATGTAGATGGTGCCGCTCTGCTCCTTCACCGACTCCTCCAGCGGCAACAGCAAGTCCTCCAGCTCCTTCTGCTGGGACAGGATGAAGTCCAGCTCCTGGTTGAGCCTGCGCTGGTCCAGCTTCACCTTCTCCATCTCCTTGTGGAGGGACGTGATCTTCTCGCCGTTCTCCACCAGCATGCGGTCCCAGGCGTTGACCTGCGTGGCCTGCTGCAGGAAGTGGCGCTCCTGGTCCTCCAGCTCCAGGCTCCACTTGTTGATGAGGGACTCCAGCTGGGCGTAGGACATGGCGGGCGGCATCGCCGTGGTGATGGTGGCGGCGGCGGTCAGCGAGGCCGCCGTGCTGGCGACGGACGTCGGCTTGAGGCTCCCCAGGGAGAACCCCGTGGCGATGCCGGTGACGGGTGCGGCCGTGGTGGTGGCCGCGGGGGTCGGCGCCACCGCGGCCGCCCCGAGGGGCTTCAGCGTGACGTTCAGGCTCCCGGGGACCGCCGACGTCGCCAGGGAGGGGACGCTGGCGGCCGACGTCGCCACGGCGCCCCCCAGGGTGAA
>JAOPHQ010003759.1:52500-108935 GCA_030340625.1 Merluccius polli
TTCACCTACACCTACTCCACTGCCCCCCGACCCAGCATGGAGGCCCGGGCAGCCCCCCTGGTGAGTCCCCCCACCCTCCCGCTTGCCAATTCATCAAAAATAATTGTCCATATGATCCAACCTGAAACATGGATGGTTGGCTTGCAGAGGTGAAAGCGGTCCCAATCAATCATATTCATCTGTGACTTTGTTCAGGCTCACGTTAAGCCTGCCAACCAAATGACGACTTTTCTCTTAGGTCTCAGCCTTCGTTTCCGTTTGATGTACAGCTTTGCCTATGAGTGTTTTGTGATTTTAAAACGACGAGTGGTCAGTGAGTCCACTGTGTTCACCTCCCAGGCTGGCTATGGCTACGGTCTGCCCATCTCACGGCTCTACGCCCGGTACTTCCAAGGGGACCTGAAGCTCTACTCGCTGGAAGGCTATGGCACCGACGCCGTCATCTATATCCGGGTAAGTTCATCATATGAACGTCAATGTGAACTCAAACTCGAGATCACATTTCTGGGGTTGCTCAACTGGTGGAGCAAGGCAGTAACACTGTCAGGGTTAGGGTAGGACTCCCTGTCTAGCTCAACTGTAAATATGTAAATATTGCAATTCTGCAATATTGCGAAATGTTGTTGTTTATTTTGTGTGGTTTAACATTGGGGTTCGGGTTCTGTAGGTCTGTCGGTGTCCGCCATTGTTTTTTGACTTTGGGCGAATACACGATAGCGGCACCGCCTGTAGGATGGTACCATTCATTTGCTTCCACTAACATAATATTAGACATTTACTCCAGACATTTCTGGCGTAAAAATTAAAAAATATAGATTTCTGAGTCGACCTGGTGATAGAGTCAAAGTATTTGGATACTTGCATGAATCTCCCCCCCCCCCCCCCATCCCTGTACGTGATATTTAAAAAGATCCAAATGCATTTCATTTGAATGAGTCATTTCTATTGTTCTGTGTCCCGCATGTACCTGCAGGCTCTTTCCACAGAGTCCATTGAGAGACTGCCGGTCTACAACAAGTCGGCATGGAAACACTACAAGACCTTCCACGAGGCGGATGACTGGTGCGTGCCCAGCAAGGAGCCCAAAGACATGACCACGTACCGCAGTTCCTAGGGTCATGTGACCGCTCCTAGCTTTGAGAGCTGGAAAAGGGTAATTTCTTTAGATGAGGCCAGAGGTCAGTATGCTGTAGGGAGGTGATATGATTGTTATCACGGTTCTGCGGCGTCTGTGGTTTTTAGGGAATTCTTCTCACTTATGTGAAACCATGACCTCTAGTGCTCACACACGGTAACATCACGCTGTTACAGCCAACAAACACCAGCATGGGGCCAGTGGGCCATATTGTTGGGTTAAGTTTCTTGTTTTGGCGAACATGTTGATTCAACACGAATCAACATGTTTGCATGTGTGCAAGCACCAAAACTTTTTCATTTCAGGTGAAACCATTGTCACTCCCATGTACTTTCAGAGGAATGATAAAAAAATGTGGCATGTTTCATACATAACTTTTATTAATGCTGAACTGTACTCTAATACTGTGACGATGTAATGCTGCTCGTTCTCTTTCCGGTCTTAAGCTTTAGTTTAGGAAGGCTGTTACAGAAACATGAAGCCGAGGTGCTATAAGTGTTAAAACTATACTTTGTTTGGATGATGTTTGACTTTGGACAACATTTCTATAACATATTTGGGTTAAGTGTGCTTTTTAGACCTTTTATAAAGTAGTCTTAAGTGATTTTATAACAATGAGTTTATATTATAATGTATAACAGGCTGAACTCTTATTGTGGTAAAATCACCTGGACTTACAACGCTCTTATGCAGCACTACTACATCTTTGTATTATAATAAAAGATGTAGTACACTGAGGTTAAAGTCAAAATACCAGATAATGGCAACAACTTGGTGGTGACAACGTAAATCCTCAGGTCCATTAAATACATTTGCACTCCTAAGTTGTAGAACTACATACCTGTTACTATAGAAACTTATAAAATATGTTTTCAATTGTTTTTTTAATTGTTTCAAAAACAATTTTATCTAAAAGAAATCTTGGCAAGAAATGTTAATCTAAATCAACAGCTTTAACCCTTTAAAAGTGATCAAAAAAGTTATTTAAAACTTTAACTTATCAAAACTTGATATAAGTTGAGACGGTATATGGATTGGATGAATAAATACGTGACATGGTGACACAAGAGGCCAGGGAAAAGTGTGAGCAGAGCAGAATGGAACTCGTTTTATTTATTTCCTGTCCAGTCATCCTTAGGCCAGTGTGTGTTAGTATGTGTAGGTGGTGTGTTAGTGTGCTTGTTTCTTTGTGCAGTTTCGCCAACTGCAAGTGAGGGTGCCACTGCAGATGTTTTGTGGGATTCATTTAAATTAAAGCAGAATAAAAGTTTTATCTTTTGATGGGACTGCTGTTGGACATCTTTATGCACGTTTTAAATACCAACTCAAAGGACAATGGACAATAAAAAACAGATTGCTCATGTAATGACCAGTCGTACACAACTAAAAGCTAGAGGACAGTAACGTACATCCACACGACATGAAGTGAAAATGAGTTTATTGATGCCGCTTTACAGTATGTACCAAGGTCTTAGCTTCTCGGAGGAAGTGGACAACATTCTTGCAGTGCAACATATCCTTTCGACTCTATAAAATGTACAAAATAGTTAAAAGTTTGAATGGCAACACAATGTAAAAGTTGTTCAGTTTCGTCTGGGAACACACTCGACACCCGCACACACTCAACATTCATAGTCACGTGAAACCATATTAAAACCAGAGTTATGTTGCGCAGGCGCCCGCCGTGAGGTGAGCCAAGATGAACGCGAGATAAAATGACCGCGGCACATCACTGGAATCATTACAGTAACGGTGCCCTGTTCTGATTGGATGACAGAGCAGGGCTCCGCCCACCCAGGCACAATTGGAATAGCATTAAAAACGGCAGCACTGCCCCTGATGCAAATGGTCTCCTTTGCTGTTATTGTTCAGCAAATAGGTGGTTGTTGCTATTCTACTTAGTAGAAAAAAATGTTTATAGTATAAAATGTTACGGTAATCTGATTTTCATTGTTTAAAAAAAAAAAAAGTAAATGCAGTTAATAGGCAGATGTATAAAACCTTTTTTATACACTTAAAACCTTGTCAACCTGTGACGCTTGAAAGACAATATAGTGCTTTTAAATCACCTGTACAACGACCTGCTGGAGAAGGGTTGTACCTGGCCACAGCCAGACGAACAAAATTAGGTTCTAACAGTACAGTTTACATTTCATGGTGAAACCTCTCTATTATTGGCAAAACTACAATGTGACTTTTAATTATAATTATATGTTCGTGGAGTGTGTGTGGTTGATGGCCGGTTTGAGCAGCCTCACCTGGCCCGCGTCAGACTGATTACGCTCTGGGGCTGGGTGGTGAGGTGGCACACCTGTGGTGCATGAGCATCATGACACACTGGATGAATCAGCCATCGGCACAAATGGGCTGTGTTCAGAGTCACACACTAACGTACTACTCATACCAAGTATGACGTCAAATTGAGTATGTAGTGTGTTCACACTGTATAGTATGTGGATTTTGTGTACGCGAGGTATACTACATTAGCTAGAGTATGCGGCGTGACCTTACTGAACATACTCAACTGCCCCACAATGCATTGCGTCTCTTCAGACGTCACCTCACACCTCGACCGAAATAATATTAAAACTCAAAGTGAAATATAAACAGTCAAATTACAACAGCTTACAGCCTGCTTTCAAATCTCCGCTGCCGGTTGGTGCAAAATGCATTCTGGGATACTTGGCTGTATACTTCAGTGTGAACGGTCTGCTGGTAATGACATACTTAATCATTCATTTAGTAGGCAGTATGCAGTACATACTCATTGAGTATGTAGTACATAGTAGTACATACTCATTGAGTATGTAGTCTGCAGTATGTTAGTATGTGGTTTCATGTGGTTTCAAACACAGCCACAGAGAGCGAAAGAGAGGTCGGACGTCAGCGTTCAACACCTGCTCTGGCTTGTAACATCTTGCCAACTCTCCAACAAACTGGCTTCATACAACATTTACCTGTGTGCTGTGTGTCAGAGGAGCCCAGCTAAGCCACTTAGGTGGCGTCTGCAGGGTTGAATGCCCCA
The DNA here is from genome assembly GCA_030340625.1 of Merluccius polli. NCBI lineage: Eukaryota > Metazoa > Chordata > Actinopteri > Gadiformes > Merlucciidae > Merluccius > Merluccius polli. The sequence continues at coordinate 56,661 of JAOPHQ010003759.1, forward strand.
ATCTTCTCGATATTTAGTGGTAAAATAAAAGCAGGGTCTTATTTTTGGTCATAAACCCAAAACCCATAATTTAGTTTTTCTCCTCCCATCTCACAGTTGAAATGGTTTGATCTGAAGGTCCATGAGAAAGTGTTTTATTACAGTAAGCACATTAAAGATTCAGTGTGTAGAATTTCGTGGCATCTAGTGGAACGGACTTGGTAGAAATTGAATATGATATTCATAAGTATGTTGTAATTAGTGTACATGATCTGAAAATAATCGTGTTTTCGTTCCTTTTGAATGAGCCATTTATATCTACATGGGGAGCGGGTCCCCTTCCACGGAGGCCGCCATGTTGCACCGCCATGTTTCTACAGTAGCCCAGAACGGACAAACGGCTCTAGAGAAATAAAGCCTTCGCCGTTGCATATTGTTGTTGAGACTAAAATAGGTTCGTTCGCCAACGGTTTTACCCCGCGTTCAATACGCATTACAATAATGTCCGCCCGCCAGGGACGTCCTGACATCAAAACTGAAAATGACATTTATAGCAGCATACGCTACTGTGTTGGTGTATTAAAATAATCTCAATAGCAGATATGTAGTTTAAAAGTGTTTTTTTTTAAGTTAAAGATATTGGATATTCAACAGATATTCACACTCTGAATTAGCAATGTGACATGGTGAACTAAAGACGCGATCACCGGTATGAATCCCGTGTGTCTAGCGGTGCCCAGGAGACGGGGGCAGCAGCACTTCTCTATAGAGACCTAAACAATAGCCTAACTAAAGTGCAATTAACCTGGATACGTCTCACGTTACTAGCTCTACAACAGCAAAAGCAGGTAAATAACTGTGGCCAGTGTGAAAGTAACAAAAAATAAAAATAGACTGTATAAAATACAGGTGAATTTCGATGTGTACATTGGTGGAAAGTATCGCGGACTTAAACAAAAAAACAAAACGAGTACTCGTTGAGATTTGGACCGTGTATTAAATTACAGTTTTCTGGTATTTATTGCACCCCTAGTACCTACTGGCACCTTACAGGCCAGTACAGGTCACCATAGCTTCTCCTACGTCGTTGGAAAGGGAGAGGTGAGGGGGTATTCAGTTGGTTGTAATCTGCAACCTCACCGCTAGATGCCACTAAATTGTACACACTGTACCTTTTAAACAATAAAAAAACGTAGAGAAATAAGGACCAAGACTGCAGCACAGAGATAAAATCATGACTGGCACTTGGAAATAAAATACACAGGTGCAATTCAAGAACAGACATTAGTCTGTAGTCATTAGTGGCAATTAAACATTACATTAGAAGAGGGAGAAGAGAATGGCAAATATACAGTATGTGAAGGGGGGGGGGGGGGGTTGTAACAAACAGCGATACCTAGCACACAGAGTCTGTACTGGCCGGTAGTTTTCCACTGCGTCGGGCTTCTTTCTCTCGTTTCTCCCGCTGCTTCTCCAGCTTCTCCTGGGCCTTACGCATGTCCTTCACTTTCTTCTTGATGGTCGAGCGGTCGCCCTGACTGGACACACCCAGAGCCTGCAGAGTTGGCCAAATAATGGTTGGCAGGGTTACCAACATGGGAATAATAATTTGACTTTCTGAAGCCACTGTCTGTGACACTCTTTGTGCTGATTTCTTCATTTTTTTTGTAATCGCAGCTCACAAAGCGGATTTTATCTTTGGCCTCAGGGTGGCAGTAAAACACTGAAACATTGAACCGAGCCGCGAACTGATAAAATGATTCAACTTTTAAGTCACAACCAACTATCATACTTATTTTCTGTGATTATTAACGCACTTTAATTAATGAAGACACCAAACACTTGATCCCATTATGAAACACCTTTCCCACCTTCAACTTGTCGCTGTCCAGGTGCATGAGCTGCTGGCCGTCCACACCCCTGGCTGTGAACTCTGGAGTGTATTGGTCCATGTTCATGCCCATCAGCCAGTGACAGACTTGCTGATTGGTCCATTCAGGAACAGGGCGGTTCTGCCATTGATACTCCTTTCCTGTTGATACCGGTTCATCATCGAGTGTCTACAAAACACAGAATGAACACAAAGTCATTGAAATTGAAAATTGCTCAACAAAAATAACAATAAAAGTTGAAGCCAAAAATGTGGGGAAGGTGAAATATACATATATACTTTACGTCAAACTCCAATGTCAAACCTTTTGGCAACAACATGTGGCAACATAAAAAGTGTGCAGGTAGTGAACGCGTGGGGAGTTATCAAAACATAACAGTTGTACGGATATTAAAACATGGAGAAGCAATGATATCCAGTCCATGATAGCTGAATAAAAAAACATCTGCGTGCAATTATCTACAGAGCTTAAGAAAAAAACAAACATGCATATGCCACTGGCAGCAAAGCAAATTGGCGTTCTATATTGCATGTGAATATTTCACTGGGAATAACGTACATTTGACTTGTCAGAGTCGAGTACACACGTGTTAAGCTAGTAACTACACTTTTACTTAGTAAGTATACTCATGTGAACTCTTAAACAATTACTACAAACAATTCATCAGCATGACTTGTCAAACAAAACTGTCAAAAAAACAAGACGGATCGAAACCATTGGGTGGTCTTACGAAGCTTGTGAGCAAGACCAGGCGGTAACAAGACTCTTCCCAAAGACTCCCAAAAGTTTTCATGGCACACAAGTACAGGAACAGCTGACTAACAAGAAAAAAAGCTAGGCCATAACAAAGGACAGCACAACAAAAAACCAAACCACACCCCTCCACGCACATGCAGCCTTCAACCCTTTGTCAGGTATTTATAACCAGGGAGGAAGGAGGAGACACCCAGGGTGCATGCTGCAGTGCACCCTCCCCCCCCCCCCCCCCCCCCGCCAGACACGAGTTCAGGGGAGGAACTGGCCAAGATGAACACTCACCTCGTTGGAAGAGAAGATTAAGGTGTGCGAGCGCCCAGACAGATTGGGTTCAGCCACTAACCCTGAGAGGTCAGAGCTAGGGCTGCCCGGGTTACAGTCGTCTACGACTGACACACTCTGGAACAAGTGGAGACAATCAACAACGCGTTAACCACACAACCACATCATCAAGGCCTCATCAAGGCCACAACAACAACAACAACAACGCCGGTGGGGTGGGGGGGGGGGGAGGAACATTGGTGCATGCTGGGTAAAATACAGTTGGGTGAGAATGACAGTGAATGATTTAAACAAAGTGAGTGTGACCGATGGGTGAGATTAGGTTGGTGATTCAGGGTGGGAGAAGCGTCAGTTGACCGCAGCTAACCCATGACTACCACGCTACGCTAAGTGTCGGGGTGCTACGTGTCGTTGCACTATGCCGCTCACCGCTGGCACCTGCAGACCGACAGAGAGAGGCCATCGGGTCTTGTACGCTCAGACACGACGCGGGTACGAGAACAAAGACCCGCGTATTTGACACTTGTCAAATACTAAAATGATGACCGCTACTAGCTAGGACCACACCACTACATCTACTACAGGGAAAGCAGACAAGCTAAACACTAGGTATGTGGTAATGTCTTCCAAAAAATACTTTGAAGCAGTTTTCATTCAATTCAATGTGTGTGTACAACTCGACACTGTTAATGCACTGTAGGAGTTAAACTCTAATCTATGTACTATGTATGTTTTCTCAGACACCGATTAGTCCTAATCCAGGGCCTACAGATGAAGCCAAACACTTAATCTGACTCCCGTGAAGAATGCCACAGGGTTATCGTCTCCAAGGAGCCTAATCCACAAATTAGGTGATATTGAGTTGCAGTAACACTACCACATACCTGCTGCTAGTGAGACACACACAAAGTATTGAATTAATAAATCACCGAACTACTGGTTAGTCATCTAAATCTTATCCAAATCATTTATGAATCATAAGGTGAAAAAAAAAAACTGATATACTGTACCAAGTCTAATGATCGACTGAATAAAGAGGACCAGGAAAGATTTGTCTGTTTAAAAAAAAGTTTACAAAGACATTTTTTTTCCCCCTCGGACCTTAAATCTGCATACTTGTGATATTTAAAAGCAAACTGTCATGATGATGCAGACCGGTGACGGGACCAAAACGATTTAAACTTATCGTACAGAAGACGTTATACAAACTGTAGGGGCCTTAAAGCGCAGGTATTATGACACCAGGCACACAGATTCATCCTGCATCACCATTTCCAGACTCATTAAAAAGCAGCTGAATCTGTTCTCTCTCTCTCGCCTGCCCTGTTTCCTGCTCTAATGAATTACAGAAGGACAAGGATTACTATTTTCGTCAAAGTTGGGAGGTGATTTATTTTAAAGAAACAGTTGCGCCAAAAGCGAACGTTGTTCATTAGCTACCATTTTGACTGTTTTTCTTTCTTTCTTTTGTTAAAAAAGCAAGAGAGGGTGGGGGGGGGTATTCTGTAATTGAGGGCATATAAACAATGGCTCTCTCACACTGCTAATGTGGAGAAGTACAGCAGGGTGGCTAAGAATAGCCCAGTTAGATGTAGATGTCTGTTTAGTCTTTCTAAAACCCACCATTTTCAGATGGCTTCCTTTGTCTGGGGGACCTATCCATAGCCAACATGGCCATAGCCAATGTTCATGGAACTTTTCATCTGTCTTAACTTAATCTACTCAAGCGTTTAGTTTAAAAACCACAAAGCACTAACAGCTGAGTGATATAATATAATCTACGGTCAGTTTAACAATGCATACACACCATATTTGGCTAGGTAGTGTTAATACTGCTGTCGGCAAATCCATCAAGTATTTAGTTTAGTTTGGAATCGTTCAACTGAGATTCTGTCAAACGACTCCACGAGTTCTGCAGTCATCGACTTCATCAAGTTTCAATGCAGTTCAACTGTGACACACCTTCACAAGTGAACCACAGTCTATGCATTTGGTACGTGTGTTTTTGCCCAGCCAGTTTAGGCCCGTTGGACTGACCTTGTTCTTCCGCTCCTGGCTCTGCTCGCTGCTGGTCTCCGTGGCCGTGTAGGGCAGGCTGCTGCTGGACGAGGAGGGCTCCTTGTCGCGCTCCCGGTCCCCGAACCAGGAGAAGGGCATGCAGGTGGGGACGGAGGACATGGACCCTGAGGGGGACATGTTCCCCCCGGACTGCTCCAGGAGCTCTGCTGAACCCCTGAGAGGAGGAGGAGGAGGAGGAGGATGGCAGGAGACATAGAGACACATGCCCAGAGGTCAGAGATGGTGAGTCACAGGAAAAGATCAAAACAAAAGAATTCAACAAAGCCATTCAACGAAGCCAACGAAGGAGAAGGACAACATTTTGTAAGAAGTCCAATATTTGAATTGAAAATACATGATGAGCACATTTCAGTTAATGTTGAGGTCTAATTGTGCCTTTAAGTCCCTTTAATGAAGATGTGATAGCCTACCTGCTCTCCATAGACGCTCTCATAGCCTCCTTATCGTGTTTCTTTCCTTTCCCACCCGACTTCCGGAGGCCCCTGTGGTAGCATTAACATTGACATTAGCCTTAGCATTAGCATTGACAATAAGAAAAAAAAAAAAATATATATAGCAATTTGAAAAACAGTGACAAGGAACCACTCTCAGGATGTTTTACCCAAAATCTGGAAACCGTCTTTTTGGTTTAGCTGCCGCAGAGTTGTCGTTTAAATCCTCTGGAACAGAAGAATAAAACAATCAGTGATTAGTCGACAATAGAAACGTTGATGTTATCTTAGTGGAAACACATTAATAGTACCGTCCTATAGACGGCGCTATTTTGTATTCGTAAAGTCAAGTTGCATCAACTTCGTTCTGTTCTGTTTGGTGTTCATTTAAAAAACAAAGATGGACCTGTAGAACCCGAGCCCCAATGTTAAACGACGCAAAAGAAAAAATTGCACAAAAAAAATCTGAATATCGTATCACAACATTTACCGAAACACAATACATATCGTATTAGCACTGAAAAAATTGTGTAATATCGTATATCGCAAGGTCCCTGCCGATTCCCGTCACTAGTCAACAACGGTGTGAGATGGAAGTCAATTTTTTTTTTTTAAGCCAAGCCCTCCGGACTGCCTCTCACCTTTGGGCTCCTTGCCCTTGCCTTTGGACTCCCTCTTCTTCACATTGCGCAGGAACCCCGAGGGGGAGTGTGGGGATTGGGGTGAGGGGGTGTCCTTGGGGGGTGACAGAGAGGGACTCCCCCCGCTCTCCATGCTGTCCCTGTGGGAGACAGGGCTACTGGAAAGCTCCGCCTTGCTGCTGTCCACTGGCTCCTCCCTCTGCCCGTTGCCGGGGTAACAGACGGGCACAGGCAGGGACAGACTCTCCTGAATGGACCTTCTCCTCCTGGGTGGTTCCTCCTCCAGCTGCTCTTCCTCACCCTCCTCCTCCTCTTCCTCGGTGTCCTGTAGGAAAATGCGGTGTCATTCCATAGACACGCCAGCGGACGATACAAACAGTCCCGGGCGGTTGTTAATGTTATCCTCATTTCGGCGAGGCTCTGCAGAGTGGAAAAACCCCAGCAGAACCTGCTGAGGCTTTACGTGTTGAACGGAAAGCGCAAGGAGCAATCCAGGAAAACTCTTCAGAAAATGTGGCACAATAAAAAAAGAAAGAAAGAAAATGTAAAAAATAGAAGCTGTGTGCTGACTGACCAGAGAGTGACGCGAAGACACGGCCAGGCTCTCCTTGAGTTTGCATCGTGACGGCGGCTGGCGCTTGGCCTTCTGGGCCAGCAGGCCCCTGGCTCGGTGGGCGCTGGTGTCCAACCGCTCCGTCTCCGGGACCATCTCACTCCAGTCTGTGTCTTTTAGATCACATAAACAGCGGAAATTAACGTAAACCTTCCAGTCATTTGGATGGAGCATTTTGAATAATATATGATAAACTACTGCAGTATTGGTGATAAAGTAAAGACGGTTATATAATTTGTATGTAGGTTGATCTCGAGGAGACTTCATGTTTGATGTGACAATATGAATATGTACTGCTGGATGGATATGACTTTCTGAAGATGATATATGTGGACGACAGCATACAATGGAAACACGACATTCAGGTGCCAATGCTTGTTTGAAGACCAAGCCAGCTACCTAGTGAGTCAACAGATTGTGAGCTTGTGGCGGTGCCTTGGCTGCATAGCCCAGCCTCTCCTGCCAAGTCCTGGCTAAACTGGCCCTCTGCGTGGTCAACCGGCTTCCCTCTGGACTCCAGTGCAGCTAGCTGTGGATGGAGCAGAACAAACCCCCCAACTCTTATTTTAGGATCCTCCCAAAACAACTAGGGCTGCAACGATTGTCGATTGACAGAAAAATAATCAAATACATTTTTTTATAATCGATTAATCGTTTAAGTCATTTATCAAGTACAAATACTAAATATTTGCCGCTTGATGCTTCAAAAATTAAAATTTTTGGTTTGTCGATCATTATAAAATGAAGACCTTTTTCTTGGCTGCTTGTCAGATAAAGCAAGCACATTTAAGACATCACTTTGGACTCCGGTAACTTGTGATGGCATTTGCTATTATTTATAACATTTTCTAGACTCAATTATTAATGGATGGATCGAAAAGATTATTGTTGGCTCAACTATGAAAATAATCGTTAGTTGCAGCCCTAAAAACAAAAATGCTTTGGTAGTGGAACATTTTTGTTTATTTTTTGTTAAATCGTACCCTCTCCTGTAGGCTCTCCATCTGCTCTCGGTACCACACATCCTTCTCCTCTAGAAGCTTCTTCAGCTCTTCCTCCTTCTTCACAAAGTCGATTTCCCTGGAAGAAGACACAAGGCCATATGTGGTTTTCATTGTGGCCTTTGGCTTCCCTTCCACACGAGATAAACGACTGGGAAAACGACTGCGTTGCTGCCGTTGATAATGGGTCTCCAGGGATATGCACTCAATTAACTTGACAAAGGTCAAGTGTTTTAACCGGCTAGAACTCTACTTCCCTTAGTGAAGTACAGCTCTCGACCCATTTGCCCAGGCCTAGTTTGAACTCATACAATGTGAATATTATGTTCATTTTTTTTCAGATGGAAAATAGAAAGGAGACAATTGTACAGTTCAAACAACGCTGCAAGTAAAGTCGACATTCCATTGTATTGGTACAGTTCCAATGTTATGAGAGTCATGATTAAATACATAAATCAGTGATTTAAGGTTTCAATAAGGTAGGACCTCAACATGGCATCGGAAATACTTCTGTCGGTGAGAAGGGTGTGACTCACTAAATGAAAGTGAAAATGAAAGCTAGTGATAATCACACTCCAACACAACACAAACTCACTTCTGCTGGTAGTCCTTGAGCAGCTTCTTGGCCTTGTTGTACTTCCTGTCGAGGGCCTCGTGCTGGCTCTGGCTCTCTGCAAGGTGTTCGCTGACGGTCTTGCACAGACCCTGGGCCTCCAGCCAGTAGCCCTCCAGCTTCAATATCTTCTCGTCGCTCTCCTCGAGCTTCTGCACCAGTGCCGCCTCCCTGGTGCACCACAGCGACCGGTCCTCCTCGGACGCATTGAGCTAATCGGCGGACGGGAAAAGGGCTTGCTGTTAGGAGTCCACCTCTCTCTCCCAACCCTCTCTCTCTCTCTGGTAATAGTTTGAGCCATTCGATTCCATGGAATATGAACACACCAGTCATTGATGAGCATAAGGATAGCACTTGGTTTGTATCATACCTGTTCTTTTAGTTGGTTTACTTCAGTCTTTGCCATGCCATGTTTAAGTTGGAGCTGGTACAGGGCGAGGACAGAAATATCAATCATTAATCTGTGCCCCCCCCCCCCCAAGAGTAAACGAATGATGAAATTATGACTAAATTAAGTACAATGGAAGTATCAAGGCATACCTCTTTGAACCTGAAGGCCATCTGAGAGGAGTCCATGTTTGCGGGCGTGAACGACGCCTCCGAGTCTGGAAGCTCCGGCAGCTCCACAGTCCTCCCGGCGCAAAAGCTGGAGCCCAGGATCTCTTCCTCCTCCTCCCCGGGCTCGTCCTCCTCGTAGTGCTCCTCCTGCAACCATGACATCACTCTCCCGTCAGGGAATGGTTACCTTGCCACACCCTCGATGTGCTCGGCGTGAGTCAACATTCACAGTCCCAGTCTCCCAACGGGACAAAGTTCACATGTGGTCAGTACTCCACTGATCATACGCAAATATGATAAGAGGATTGGCCAGCAGGGAGCACCAGCAGGGAGCTCAGCAGGGCCGGGGCTACTGTTACATGGATTTGGACAGATGCTCTCTTGACCCCAAACATCGGCCGAAATAACCACATACATTCTTTTTAATTTTGGGTTAGGGCAACTAGCCAATTTTTAACCATAAATGGCTTAACATTTTGTTTGCGCATACAGAATTGTTCCATCAAACTCCCTCCATGCTGTGCCCAGGATCTTCACAGTGAAGCATAAACACAAAGGCTTATTCTTGAGGTTTGCATTTTTAAGCGCAACATTTCACAATCTCAGTCAGCAAGGCTGGGGTCAAAGACATACCTGCCAACCTGCTAAGACTGGCTTGCCACAAACTGCTTTGATTCATGGCTGGACAGAGTTGGGAATTAAATGAGAAAACTAGTTAAGGGACCAGGGACCCAGAGGCCAGGCCTGTGGACTCACCTCCTCTGTGGACTGCTCATAGGGGTCCTCCATGTGCTGCTGGTGCAGCTGATGCTTCTCCTGCTCCAGAGTCTCGCTGATGAGGCGAGCCACTTCGCTCTGCGTACCCGGCTTCTCCCGACCAATCAAGAACCTGGTTGGGTAGAACCCGGTACGTTAGTTATGCGGTATTTCAAAAAAGAAGCGGCAGGAGCAGCGCAAGGTCTGTTTGCTTTGCCGGCCGCAACCGTATGAAATGGGCCTGCCATGAATACTGTGCCACTGTGTTGGTTTAATTTGTCTACGGTAAATCATTCACATGTGCGACGATTGGTCAGCTCAACCTATGTTTCAGGTAAATAACAAATGCACCATTCTCAATCAGGTTATTTTGTCATATAATCCTAATTATGTATGTCATACATAAGCAGAGCTGGAGCATACCTCAGCCCATTCTGAATCAGCCTTATCTAATCTAGTACTGTGTAATCATCGGTACTGTCCTGCCTGTCCTGTCGTAGATTTTGCAAACACCATTTTTCCCATTGACTTTGATGGTGGCGTGTCTTTTTGCTTCCAACCACCCCAGACAACCTATAGGCTGTTAGAGGAACTACATTTTAGTCGCTTCCGTCGGGGCTTCACCAGCAGATCAAGGTTGTGAAGAGGTATAGAGATCAAGGTTTTGTGAAGAGGTATAGAGATCAAGGTTTTGTGAAGAGGTATAGAGATCAAGGTTTTGTAAAGAGGTATAGAGATCCATGTTTTGTGAAGAGGTAAAGAGATCAAGGTTTTGTAAAGAGGTATAGAGATCAAGGTTTTGTGAAGAGGTATAGAGATCAAGGTTTTGTGAAGAGGTATAGAAATCAATGTTTTGTGAAGAGGTATAGAGATCAAGGTTTTGTGAAGAGGTATAGAAATCAATGTTTTGTGAAGAGGTATAAAGATTAAGGTTTTGTGAAGAGGTGTAGAGATAGGACTAGGACCTGACCCCACGGTGCCTTTGGTGTTCTTGAGGACCGTAGCCGCAAACAGCTGAGTCACTCCCACCAGACTGATGCCGTCAACCTCCACTATCTGGTCGTTCACTTGGATCCTGGGAAGAAAGAGGAAAGAAATATATTAAAACAGAACGTAGGGGTTGTAATACAGATGCATCAACCAGCTGGAAAACATCACAGAGGCATCCTCTCCCTGGGAAACCAACAGTCCGACTGTTGTCTTTTGCTGCTTCAGAAGGTTAAAAATACATTCGATTGTTTGGAAGCCATGCCAAATCTTTGTTGTTAAAAAAATCCTTTGCATACCACGGTTATGCGTCGTATCTGCGGCAATTCAAGACTGTGGTTTCATCAGGAAATGAAATAATTCTGAATACTAGCAGTGTGATGTATGTTAGTAGTGGTGGTCATGGCAGCGGTGGTTGTGTAGCGCCTCACCTCCCGTCCCGTTCAGCCGCACCCTCCTCTGTGATGGTCTTCACGAAGATGCCCAGCTTCTCCAGCCCTTGGTCGGCTCCCACACCCATTCCTATGATACTGACGCCCAGCCCGTTGTCTCCTGAGCAGAGGGTGGAACCACAGAGAACCAGGGTCCAGTTCAACATGGACAAAGGAATTACCCGCCGACCTTCAAGATTGTATTTAATTATTTGAAAACCACCACTTTACATGGAGAAACAAATGTTTTAGCAAAACCTTAGACGTTTGTTGGCTGTGGCTATGTAAGTGTAAGTGTCATGACATTGTTAGAATTGAAGCCATGTACTAGGGTGGAGTCCCGAAAGATGTACCCTTCTCGATCTCCACAGGGAAGACGTCCATCTTCTCCACCCTCTTCTCCAACTCGTACTCGGCTGAGGCGGCCACCGGGTCCACGTCATCGTTACGCCGATCGTAATCCTCGTTGGAGTAAGTGTTAAAGATCTGCAATGGAACAATTGAAAATGCATACATTGAAATCTGCATCACGCACGCGATGCATACCAAGTGCATACAAGTGTTTGCAATTTTTAGGTGAACTATTCCCCAGGAAGAAATGCAGTAGTAATAGAAACGGAAGGACACTGCGGAGGGTGTATCTGGAGTGTGTTGTTGATGGCTGGTTTATAGCCTCACCTGGCCTGAGTCATACTGATTGGACTCTGGCTGGGTGGGGCTGCACACCTGTGGTGCATGAGCAATCATGGCACCCATGATAAACCAGCCATCAACACACACACTCGAGGAGGAGCCACTGTCATGGCAGCTTAAACATCAGCTCGGCGAATACCACCTGCCTTTATCTCCAATAAACATCTTGCAACTAACATCTACCCGTGTCCTGTGTCGGAGGGCCCCAAAGAAAGCCACGTAAGTGGCGTGTGGTGAGGACGAACCCTGCCACAGACACATTCCATAGAGTTGGATGGTATCACTATAGAGGAATGCAAGGTGGACCACAGTGTTCAGCCGTAGTTTCTGAAGACAAACTATTGAATGGAGATCTGACCTGTGGTCCTTGCAGTCTCAAGTATTCACTTATTAAACTGCTGCCTTTCTTTGCTTTATCTCCATGGTTTCGTGATCGGTAGGAATCTGATGCCTTTCCAGACGTTTTGTTCTTCTCTGGTACTTCTTCTCTTCACAAAACAACAAGCAGAGCATTCATCTCTTTCAACACTATCTCTAACCTGCATCTCTGATCTAAGCTGTGTACTTTTGATATCAAGGTTAAGATTTGTTTCCGGCTTTTGGCACAAAAAACAGAACAAAACGAGCAGTTAGGATGTTGGAGGAATACCAAAACATGAACGTGAAATGCTGCTTTGAGTTTTATGGGGTGCTTCAAAAGCAAGTGTGCCTAGAGGTGGAAAGGCCAAGCTGAGCACTGCATGAAATCCAAAGGCCTCTTTTTCTTTTTCCTGGTTGGACTCTGTCTCCAACACCTCGCTACACAGCAGGCAGAAGTAGGCCAACAGCTGGCCAGAGCAACACAGGGCCCGCAGGCTCCAAGATGACAGGTGTTAATCACCACGGCGAAGGAGATTAAAACAAGTTTCTAAATAAATAAATAACCATGCCTGCACATATTTGCAGACACATTCTTTTGAAGTGTGTGAAATTGTTTAAATGCCATGAATGCTATGTGTTTTATTGTACAGAGACTGTTTTCCCTGTTAAAACGGAAAAATACTCACCAGGGTCATGCTGATGTCATAACTTTTCCATAACTCTTTTATGCAACTCAGTCAGTATTAAACCAAGGTCAGAGGTTCTGCCAAGTACCGCCACTCTCTTTAAGGCCAACATGCCCAGCTAGGCTTTCTACAAGAATCTTAAATGAAAATATAAATAGGATCTTGAAAGATTTTATAATGGACTGCCACCATCAACACTCCCCGAGAGACAGAGACAGCACAGCAGGCCAGCCTGGGTTCAGCCCAAACCCAACAGGCCTCGGCTCAAACAATATGAAATGGACTATGGATCTGTGAATGGTGCCGAAGTTAATGTAGAGCCTGTCGTCGGGCTTAACAAAGACAAAAAGTGTCCATTCTAGCTTGCCAATGAAGCGAGGATGACCTCATTGAGGTAGTAACTAAGTATTTCCATACATGGATAACATTCTACTTCATGAGCCATTCTAGATATTCCAGACTACACCCTGTGGTTTCCCTGTTATAACTGACTCTTTTGTTATGGCTCCATCTTCGATTTACCGAGTTCCCAAAATCAATTTTTAACCTAAATCCGCAAAGCCTCATGTTTTTTTCTCTTCCAGCTCAGTTTTACCGCCTTCGCTTTATTTATTGCTACAAGCAACCCAACGGAAACCTTTCATGGATAGACTCAAACCTATAAAAGAGATGTAACATAACAGCAGCGAGGCAATATCACCACAACAAACCCAGCTCAGACTAATGGCGGACGGAAATGAAACGTATGACTGATTCAAGCGGTGATAACATGAAACTCATGACCATGGTCAATCATCAGCCTCTGATTTTAGGAGTGAATTCTGCAATTATTTAAGGGTGCGCCAACTGCCCGGGGCATTCCAGGTCAGTGTGTTATTACATCCAAATGACAAGCTCTGCAGCTGAGGGCCCTGGCTCTGCAGCTGAGGGCCCCTGGCTTACAGTAGTATCAGTGTGTTCCCTCGGTGAGCGACTCACAGCTTGCGGTGCCTGCTTGGGTTTTGGATCAATGGCGCTGCTGTGTCTTCTTCTTCACCGGCGGATCACTCTTTCATACCCTCTTAGTTAATACACCAGAGAGTGACCGTTCCTGTGTGTATGCTTTTGTCATGTCTTATACGTGAATAGGAAGACAGTTTGAGATGTTTATTTGTCGTCCTTTTTCTTTGTTGTTTTGTTTCAAATAGTTTGGTGTTTTTTTTTTGGTTTCGGCCACACTGTGGAGTCATCCCTAAACCATTTCATGGTTTTGGGATTTCATGTGAAGATGACCACGTAGTAGACGACCTGATGAGTCATTGAGTCGACCCGATGAGTTTGCACAATTATGCGATGGAGAACAGAGATTAACCCCTAATGGTGGCCTAATGGAGGAGCGCTAAGGCTGTGACCCCAAAGTGAACCCCTAGGATGTGAGAATGTAAACATGGGGTGGAGGGGTCAGATTAAACACATCCTATGAACTGACAGAAGTTAATGTGTAAGACGTGAGGTGGCAAGCAGTGGGGGGGGCTTTAAAAAGGTTCCCTTTAGACGCTTTGCAGTGAGTAGGTATGATGTAATCATTGTAAACATCCTGCAGCGTGTCGAGACCTGAGAATCCCGCCAGTCTCCAGCTACCTCCGACTGCCTGTCTCTTCGTGTACGCAGATAATGGTCACAACCCATGAAAGGGCATTAAAACAAAGGTGTCGAGTAAATATGTTGAGCATTTTTTTTTTGTGAGTGAGAGAACCAGAGTTGCTTTGTCTCGAGACAAAAGCATGTATAAGTTATCTGGGAGACGTTCGTCTTTTGACCTGGTCTCCACAGGAGGTCCCAAAGACAAAAGAGATTAAAGAGAAGATTATCACATAAACGACTGCTGCTGCTCTGTGGTGAAAGGCAGGAATGCTTTTCACAAATCCTCCTTCCCTCAATAACCCAACCGATTCCTCCCCCATTCCTTCATAACAACAGGGCTTCCAACCATAAGAATATAAAACCACCACACTGTTTGCTCTGCATGAAATAGGCCACACTTAACGATGAAAGATCACAGCTTCGACTACGAAAGGTAAAGCCCAGGGTTTCCCGCATAGTCCTTTGGATGAACGCTCTCCAATTGCAAAAACCTGACACTTTCTGCTTGCATTACCTAAACATTAGGCCGAATAAGTTGTTGACTCTTGGAGATTTCAACGTCAATGTAAACATGGGGAGAACATGTGAGGGACTCGCGTTCTTGTGGCCATGGACTACTCTGGACTATGAACAATCTCAGTATCATGGGAACAGCCATTTGCAAGAGACAAACACATTTTTCTACATTTGTACTTTCAGCACAAAGTTAACTGAATCGAGCAGAGGGCTAACTGTGGTTGTGTTTAGTGTTCGGCCATCTGTCGCATGTAGTTATATTTCATTTCAACGCAGGAAAACCCCCAGTAGTGGCATCATCTTTTGATCCGATGATGACCCACCAGCTCTCATCTGCCATCCAAACCCGCAAAACTTTGCCACATCTGTGAGCACACACTGCAACTCAAATGTCCCACCAGGACACTCACCCAAGAAGACCGGATCCGTCTTCTCCAAACGCCTCCCAGAAACACCAACGTGGGACCTGAGTCAGCAGCAGAAGAGCGAGCCAGAGGAGGCCCCTGGCTGCAGGCTGAGGCATGGGAAACCACCCCCCCCCCCCCCCCCATAACAGAGCTCATGCATGCATGGTGCCCAACGGTGGTAATAACTAAAGGGATCCTAGGACCACTCCTGAGTGGTGGTCCTATATGGAGTAGTTATTACAACTGTTGGAGGGTCTGTAGTACAGACAGAGCATGTACTTTATACCATCTGGACCATATGGGCCCGCACTAGGCCTATATCCAATAGTACAAAGATTAGTAGACAGAACAATCTGTGTAAGAAAATAGCGTGTGAGGGGTTACTGGTGTGAACTTGAGAGAGTGGAATTCGGTCATGTAATTGGATACCCAATAAGGGGGCGAACACGGACAGGTTTAGCTAGTGTTCGTGTTCGCCAGCGACCTAGAACTGCCTTTGTTGTCCCACAACAACACATCAATGAGCGATAAATGACTGAAAGGAAAACATAGCCCCAGCAGCAGCAGAACACACCGCATCTGTAATCGCATAGTGATGCATCTGAGGGCAGAATCAAAGTCAGCCCCCCAAAACAAAAACCTCCCTGTGCCAAGTTGTTTAGACACCAGCATTGAGGAGACTGAGCATTAGTATTCTGTGTCAGTGATCCAGAGACACCCCCACCTCCCTCCCTCCCTCCCTCCCGCTTCCCATCTCATCCAGGTGTCTGGAGGGAACCCAGATCCTGCTGGGGCCTCTCTTTGGGCTGACTGGCTGGGAAAGGGAGGGTGGGGGGGGAGATTGGATGGGAGGGAGAAGGGGGGCGGGGCTTCGGGAGACACATTCCTCTTACTGCTATAGTTTCAGCTCCGATAGGAAATGGAAAGCATAACACTCCTAGAGGAGGGATGTTTAGCCCGGCCACAGACCTGCTTGGCAGGGGCAGACTAGAGGCGACTAAAACCTTTCCAACCATTAACAAGAAACTCATGGATGCACTTCTGCTGTCCAGGGTTTAGAGGAAACGGGGGGAAAAAGTGAAGCGGAGAGGAAAAGTCAGAAAGACAACACACCACAAAAGGGACACATAGGAGTAAAGTAGTGGCTGGCGAGGCAGTACTTCAGCCAGTGGGAATGAGCATGAAACTAGATCCTCTCCTTTAACAAGAGACCAAACGTGTTCCCGGTAAGGAGTGTGCCGCAAGTACATTTCTAAACTCAAAAACAGTGGTCTTGTGGAATATTGTGGAGTATATACTGATATTCAAAGAGCGATAAAACAAAACCGAAAGGCCATTTGGGACAAAAAAATAGAGCAGCACATACTTATGCAATACGTTCACCTCACAGAGATAATTACATTTTTCCTTTATCCGCTTGAGCAAGCAGAACCAAAGAACCAATGCGGCAGTCTCTCAGTCGCAATAAATGCTCTCATGCTCATTAGCACGTATCCTGTGTGTGTCAAGTTGGGAAGGGGCAATGTCTATGTTTGCTCGACTGAGAAGTGTCAACGCTGCCACTTCCTGTGACATGCCTTGTGGGGGTGGGGCACAGCAGCAGGTGTAGATCCTGGAAGATCCCGCCATTTTCTTTTGTCACAATGAAATGGTTGAGTGACACACAAACAGTGCACGTGTGTGGAAAACAAAACGAGGACTGCCCCTTGACGATGTACAAAAACACATACACTCACACACCGTCAAGGTGAGACGTAATTCTAGGCTTAAAGCTGGACTCTGTCACTCAAGGTGAGCGCGGATTCCAGCAGGCACAGATTGCTGTGTGTACAAGATGTGTGTGGTTTACCGGGTAGACATATTTTAAGAATCACGCCACTATGTTTTTCTTCTCCAGACTAGGCCACGCCTAGGTTAAAAAATAACCCACAGTATCGTGCAGGTTTTCCTCCACATCTATAGGGTCAAGAGCGGTTTATGCTGCAGATCAAATACAAGACATTTTAGGCATCATACAGTATCTATGCTCCTTCAGTTGACTACCAGCTGTAGAAAACCTCTGCAATGCCACTGTAGTAACAAAGTAACAACATTCAAATAATCTAGGCTAGTTATAAAACAATCGAGGCCTATAAAGAAAATAAGCAAAAACTGTCTGAGGCATCTACTACAAGCCTAAAGTATTACAATGTTATTACAGCAAATCCTAAATTACTGATAGAGGCATACATGTATATTGTCATGAGCTTATATCGTAATGAAGTAACTACCTCAGGGAGATAATAATACCATTACGCCCCTTTTTCGAAACAGGGAGGGAAAAAAGTTCACCGAATGTCCCTCACAAGACCCTCATCCTCGGTCACCCCATTTGAGCCCATTCAACCCTGATCAGGCTAATGCTCGAGGAGAATCGGTGTCTCCGGTGGTTTACAAAGAGGACTTTCTTATCCACATCATGGAACGGTTCCCATGTCCACACTCAGGTTACCGGAGGATCTAATCCTGTTGAGGCACAAAGCACTTCCTCTTCGGCGGGACTCCAGAGAGCTGGGTCACGGTGCCCGCCCAGACGAGCAGGCTGCACACAAACGGGCACCGCTGGTGGGGTTCCTTTGTAAGCCGGGCCTCAGGTACAGTTCTCAGCATCCTGGGGACTCAAACTAATGCACTTGCCCCCACAGCCACAACTCCAGGGGTTCAAGTCTCAGCCCATTGTCACAAAGATGTTTTTCTCTCGCTACTCTTTCAACTGCGGTTTATTTAGATGTTAACTTTACTAAAGGCTTTACAGGTTTACATGGCACTTTGAAACCTGCTTTGTTAATAGGTTTCCCTTTTATCTGTCTCCTTTCCTTTCCATCTGGAACAGCGAGTCCATGTCCCCTTTCATTCTTTTTCATCAAGAACAACTCATTAAAAAGACCTTAAATGCCTCTGGGATGCCATGATGTAGTTGAACTTGCGCTCTAGCGTCCCTGTAAGAACTAAAGATATATTTGTATGCCGAGTCCTCATGGAGTCAACATATCTTTTGCGCTTTTTCACCAAAAAATGATCATATGATTATTAATCACAGTATATGTCTTTGCAAGCATTAGCCCTCGGCCTATACTTTGAATGTAGGCCTATAGGGCTTGTCCATCAGAATGCATCATGGGATTTTTTGTTACTGATACTCTGCCATATTGAGAGGAGTTGTAGTACTGTAAAATCCTAAATCAACATAAATATACTGTAACCTAGGCATGAGAAATGCTGTGGCAGTTTTGAACACAACAATGTCTCCCCATGACAAATCATTTCACGATTAATTACTAAACAATGACCAAAAAACATGAGTACAGTACCAACACAATAACTAACATTGCAATGTTCCTATGCTTCCCAAATGACAGCATTCATTGCGATGTGACGTCATGATGTACAAGCCCTGTAGGATGTTGTTGTGAAGCACAGAGCCGGGTGTGCCTTTGCCACTCCTCAGCTAGCACACGCTACAGTCAGCCAACTGTTGTTGTTATTTGTGTCCCCCTCCCTCCAGGTCGGCCAGCCTTGGGACTGCCCCCCCTCCCAGGACCCCCCGCCAGGCCCTGTAGCGGGGCAGGAGTGGACCCACACCCTGAGATAACAGCCCGTTTTAGGGCCTGGATAAACATATGATGGGGGATGGACTACTGGAGGGTGTTGTGTTTTTTCCACTGTGCTGTTCAAATGTTGATGAGATATGCTATGATAATGGAGGATAGTACCATCGCTCTCTATTCGCACAAGACCCCCCCCCCCCCCCCCCATCAAAAGACTGCATGTTGATGTACTGACTGTACTTTCATGTCAACACTGCCAAAGAGACTATATATAGAAGAAAGCAGGGCTTATGCAGGTTGGCATCCTATTCAATTCTTAAGCAAAGCTGTGAGACAGTGAACGCTATTCTGTGATGTGGGCGCTCCCTAGCTCACTTGGCCCTGTGTCTTTACAGTAGAGCACAGTCAAAAGCTTTATCCCATGGCTTTAAGCCACCACTCTTATGCAATGACAACATCTAAAAAAAGTGCCCCTCCATTAGTTTAGTAGTAGTACATGAATGGAGGTTAATATACTTGAAGGACATCTTCCACAGGCAATGTCTGAATGATAAAGTTCACATACCCTACGGTTTCTGCTCTGATAAACATGACAGCAGAGGTGTGATGACAGGGCAAGGCATTTGTTGCTGTGACACAATCATTCTTGACGAAAGCAATCATTTAGCACATCCAACTAGCACAGACACTGTTGCCTAACGAGGTGCTGTAGCATGGTATTTGGTAGTCATTATGTAATATGTGTTTTTCAGGGAGCAGCAATTACCTTAAGGCAGCAAACAAACAACACGACACTGGAAACTTACCAGAATGGGATTGGTGGAGAACTTGATTTTCCTCCGTGCCGGTGGTTCCTCCTCATCTGACAGCCCAGGAGCCTCTGCATAGTATTCCTCATACTCCTCTTCCCCTGGATCTCTATCTTCTCTATACTCTTCCTCATCTTCCTCTAGTTCCTCCCTGAGGACTTGGTCTACATCCCTGTCATCCACAAACGCTGCGTTCTCGATACCGTAGACCACAGGAGAGACCCGGTCCGTATCCCGCTGGACCACCTGCTCTTCCTGTTCAACATCTTCCTCACCCTCCTCATCTTCTGCGCTCCGACTCAAGGCCGAGGCCTCTTCCCTCAACTCCTCTGAAATCTTCTTCTTCTCCTCCTCCCTCGATATTCTTCTGACATCCGTACGGCTCTCCTTCACCTCCTCTCTTACCGCAGAGGGCCAACCAGGGCTGTGGTTGAGGTGATCTGCTGACACCGAATTAACGACGGTGGCGGCCGATGTTTTTGGACTCTGCGGTGCATTCGATTCCTCAAACACGTTATCTTTAGCGTTGTCTTCTTCTTCATCATCGCTTCCTTCACTGTCTGACGACTCATTCTGGACCACCACCAGCTCCGCCCGCACCACTCCCCGTGACCCCAGCAGGGACTCATTACCTGGTGGCTGGTCTCTGGGCGGGCTTTGTCCTACATGTCCACCCCCGACCCCGCCGTCAGATAGTTTGGCCCTGGGGCCTTGTACACTGCTGGCCAATGGTGTGGAGTTGTGCTTCTGGTCTCTTGAGGGCAGACCAGAGGCCCTGACTTGACACTCTCCCCTAGCAGTTGGGCCTCCGACGCCTTCCCCAGAGGAGCGCCTGTAGCCCGAAGCGGCTGCCGGGGTTTGTTCTGGTGAGGCTGGCTTGTGAGCGGACTCGGTGGTCGGGGAGCTGGATTTGTAGGCTGCATTCGTGGCCGGGAAGGTTGGTTTGAGGGTCACGGAGGCCGCCACTTTATTAACAACGTTGGCACTCGCGGATGTGCATTTGTTAGGGGCGTCACTTACTGGCGAAGAATTAGTGTTGGTTGGCTCTTTCCCAGAGGGGGTGGCCGTGCATGCTTTTGCGTCGGCCCTGGTGGCTTCTTCACCGTCGTTGCTGCCCATGTAGTTCTCCAGCCGTCTGGAGATGGGTCCGGCATTGAGCGACGTCCGAGACGCATGCTTCTTCCCCTCAGCTTCCACCTTCTCATCGGGTTGATATTTACCCGTTGGTGTAGAGGTTTGCTCTGGTTTGGTGCTGGTCTCCGTAGATCCTGATACTCTCCTTGAACCTTTCCCATCATCGGAAACGCTGCCCAAGGACGCTCGGCTCCTGTTAGGGGACTTTTCGGCGGCGGGTTGATCTTTTATTCCTCTTTCAAAGATCTTTCTGGTCACAGAGAACTTCTCCGCGAGAGCCACTTTGTCAATCTCCACATCTTCTCCCTTGGGCGTTTTATCTAAACTGTGTGATGGTTCTGGGCTTGTCGTGTTGCTGAAATTCGCTTTTGGGGTGCCAGCCGGAAACTGCACTTTAGTTGGGGACAGTGGAGACAGGGGAGTCTCCACGGCTTTTGCCAACGTCGTCTT
The DNA here is from genome assembly GCA_030340625.1 of Merluccius polli. Taxonomy (NCBI): domain Eukaryota; kingdom Metazoa; phylum Chordata; class Actinopteri; order Gadiformes; family Merlucciidae; genus Merluccius; species Merluccius polli. The sequence goes on from JAOPHQ010003759.1 coordinate 77,945, forward strand.
GGCCACTTCTGGAGAGTCCTGCTGGCCGTCCATCTGCAAGAATATGTTCTTGATCTTGTTCACCCGGTTGCCAAACGGCCTCCCCCGGGAGTCCTCCCTGGTGTCACTTGACCCGTTTGCGTACGACCTGGCGGCGCCGTCCGACTTCGTCCCGTCGAAGGTGCATTTGATGGCGTGGAAGTCCGACTTGTACGCGTTCCTGTGGGGCGACGCGCTCCTCAGCGTCCGCTCCCCTTTACTCTCGGCTTTCAGCATGGTTTTTCCCTTAGTATGGACGCGGTCCAATATAGAAATGTATGATACAAATTCTGCAGTGAGAGGTTAAAGTGGTGGTGGTGCTACTTCTCCTCTTTTATGCGAACCGGGGTCCGGCGGAGCCTCGTCGTCCCAGCGTCGTCCCGACTAGCGCGCGCGCACGCACGCGCACACAGACACAGACACACAATAACACATATAACACACACACACACACACACACACACACACACACACACACACAAGAGAGAAGAGTCAGTACAATTTCCCAAATGGACAAATCCCGACAAGACGAGGCCACCAAACTTGTCGTTATGTTGAGATAACGAAAGGACAAACACTTGGAAAAGTGACCACACGTTTCACTCATTATAAAACCACGCACTTCAGTATATATAGTAGACATATATAGTATATAATACATATATATAGTATATAATGTAGATAGTATTATAGACAGGTAGTAGATAGTATGATATACTTGGAAAAGTAACCACGGTGAGCCGATACCACACGGCATTTCACTCATTATAAAACCACGCACTTTAGCATATATAGTAGACATATATATAGTATATAGTATTATAGACTCACGGGTTATGGGGGTCGGAAACAGAGCAGAGGGGCGCCTAAATAGGACGACCCACCACCACAAAGCAAAGCCCACTGGACCGGTTCAGTTCAGTACTCAGTTCACCCGCGAGCAAAAGTACACGCCGTACGTAAAAAGTACGTAAAAACACCGTAATGTACAAATAAAAAGCAGCACAGCTCACCTCCTATGTGTTTCATCGCTCGACGGTTTGTGTTTTCCTCTCCTTCTTCTCCCCCCCCCCCCCCCCCCCCCCGCGCCGCGGTCCAATGTACAACAACTACAAAAGTTGTCCCTTCTTCACCGCCATCGTCCCCCCCCCTCTTCACTCTCCGACGTCTCGCTGCTGCTGCTGCTGCCTCCCTCCTCCCTCCTCTCTCCCTCCTGCTCGCTCGCGCTCCCCTCCCTCCGTCCGGACCTGTCGCGTTGCGCGCGCACCCACGGCCGGCGGCGCGCCACGGGATCAGACGCTGTCGGGGACGCGCGCACATTCCTGGGCTGTTATTAACCCCCCCCCCCCCCCCCCCCCCCCCCCCAGCCTGAGCATGGTGGCACAGCAGCAGCACAGGCCTAGTATGAGAGGAGAGGTATATACCATTGCTTTGGTGGGAAATACATTTGTTCACAGCATAACTTTCTACTTTGTGACTATGGCTGTTGGTGGAAAAAATGGTGTTGACTGACCTACCTAGGTCTATGTAAATAAAAATGGAGGAAAACTCCCCTCATTAAAAATGAGGTCAACAGTTAATTGCTGCTCTGTCTCGCTCTGGTAAAGAGATGCATTTAATTAGCTCAATCTTTGTAATGAATATCAGCATGTAGATTAGACTGGCTGGCTGCTACCATACTGGAAATAAAACACATTATCAGTATGCTGCTATAAATTATGAGACAGACATTATAAAAGATTTGTGATCATTGACAGGTTATAAAGAGTAGAGGTGTTTCCACATGATGTATTTTGGTCTACATGACAATAAAGCCCATAGCTTCAAATATCTATACGCATTTTTCCGAAGACACACTGCAATTCACTTTCGTGCTCTGCTTGCCAAACTGACTTCAAAACGAAGATGTCTGGGAGTGCTATCTGAGGGAACATTTCAATGGTTATTACTAGGTGCCAAATCAACATCATTAATTATTTTCTAGAAACCGTGTTTTCACAATTATTTTTTATTTCAAGCCAGCTTCAAAGAGGAATAGGAGATTAACAACATTTGCATAGCTGAACACCCACATGTCTTAACTGATTCAAGGATGGGATGAGATTTAAGTACTTTTTTGAAGCTCTGAGACCTGTAGATACCGGAGGCCTACGTGCACTGTGGTGATGAGATAATAACGGCCTTATTACTGAAACAGGTTGGACCTGGATTTCTCATTTTTACATAGCTGTATGCACAAGTATGTTTATAATGTGGCAGACGAGCAGTATTTACCGAAATGATCCAGACACAAAATGAGAGAAGGGTTTCAATGGTTGGCGGTTGTAACAGTTGATCAAACATGAGGCAGGACTGGCAGCAAGGAACCGCACCAGATGGTGGTCTATTTATCAAGCCACCAATATTTGTCAAGCGCTGCTATTTTTCTTCTCATTTGCCTCAAGTGTAATTCCATCTCAATATTTAACTCCTGTCGAACATGAAATATTAAGCACTTAATGAATCTACAACCACATCAATAGATTCAGTTCCTCTTCCTCACAAGCGGAGGAATCAAATCTAATTGTTTGGGCACATTATAGTACTTCTGAGTGGCAGATTATCCATAGTTGTCTAGGGGAAATCGTGTTGAACATTAGTTGTGTATCTGTAAAACAGTGTTTTGACAAGAATCTGAGAGGCAGCCTGGGTCTGTGCTGAAGATCCTTTGGCATTTCCTTGGTCGTTATCTGCACTCACATTCCATGTGAGACAGGGCTATCTAATATGAGCCTCCTCACAGCCGCTCTGGGGCTCTATGCTGGGTTTTAGTGTTCATTTCTTTTATTTAAATCTTTGAGTTTGGGTGCCTTTAGATCAAAAGCGCTAGGGAGAGGCAGGAGAACATGATATTCAAAACTTTTTTCATGCATAGTTTAAAGTGAACCGTTTTTTAAGGAACCTGTGAATGTATTCACATAACCCCAAATGATCCGAAAGGTTCAGTTCATTAAGCCAAAAAAAAAAAAAAACATTGAGTCAACACATGTGATTGCTAAATGCATTCTACTTAATGCTGTGTGTGCACATAAGGGCTGCATATGTGTGTGTGTTTACAATCTGAGCTTGTGGGTTATCTCTTGGCAACTGTGTGTAGTGAATACCATATAGACTACACACACCGTACACACACATTACACACACACCGTACACACAGTACTCACACACACACACACACACACACACACACACCGTACACATACAGTACACACACAGTGAACACATTACACACACCATACGCACACAGTACACACACACAGTGTACACACAGTACACAAACTGTAAACACAGTCACACACAGTACACATACTTTACACACACACAGTACACACACACAGTACACAGTACACACACGCTCACACACGCACGCACACCCACACACACTCTCACCCTGCCGTTTCCCAGGAGGCACACAGCAAGCCACAGTCAAACCAACAGTCCCCATGGCAACCCTTCAAATGGAAACAGGAGCCGAGGAACATGTTTGATCAAACGGCACGGCGTAGACTGATATAGACAGCATTGTTAACGCAGACCGGACAAAACTACTTTTAAAATATGTTACCAAGTATGTATTATGCACAGGGTTTAAAATTAACTTTTTTCTTCCACCGGCCAAGTGGCTAGTGAATGTTCAAATTTGACCAGCCACTCAATAGATTAGGCTGCCATTGTTATCTTGGCTGGTGAGTGAAGTAATTCTACCATCCACTTGCATATTTTACCAGCATTTGGCTGGTGGTGGTGGCTGATGCTAATGTTGTGCCCTCCTGATTATGCACTGTGTGCTTCAGATGAAATCCCAGACCTGAAAACCGTCTTGGCATTGTTTGATATGTGTTCACCGTTACCAACATACTTTGAGGAGCGCCGACCGGTGAAGCTACATGGTGGGGCCCTCTAGGTGCAACATTGCACATGGTCAATATTGACAGCTTCAGCCTTTGCGGTGGGCGAGTCAGCTGCGGCTGTGTGTTGGTGGTATGCAGTACTGGTGGAATGTGTGTTATGCTCATACCCTGCATGCCCAAGCCTGATCTCACATGTCCACTCCTTGCTTCCTGTACGCCTACCTCTGCCATGGGGGGGGGGGGGGGGGATATGGTGTCATTCTGTTCTCAGGAATCCCATTTAGCTACACACACAAACACCCTGACATGCACACACACACACACACACACACACACACACACACACACACACACACACACACACACACACACACACACACACACACACACACACACACACACACACACACACACACAAACACGCACTCTGACATGTGCACACAGACACAGACACCATGTTTGTATGTTCAGTTCCCTCATCTTAGATGGATGTTGACAGAGTATCTCTGCTAGGAAATGCTGCCCTCTCTTGATGGATTACATGAGAGACACCACATGGTCAGAACCAAAACATATGAACATGAACATTCATATTGTGAAAAAACACTTTCCTCAGCCTATCATTTGTGTCATCGGATCACATTGATCAATTACTCAATATATTTATAAATGTTTATAAACATATTATTACATAATATAAATCTGTGTGTGTTTACATGAACTTACTCATACTAAAAATGTTTTGTTCTTCTCCAGTAACGAGAAGTCAAATGCCACATGCATATGTGTACTTGTGACTTGGGGAACACATGCGGCATTGTGGCGACAAGCTGCTTCACTTTAATGGCAGCAGTGCTCCATTATCGCTCCATCAGTTTGTTGCCACGGTAACTACAAGGAGAACAAATGGCACGTTGTTTTATGTACCACTTTATGACTGTGGTACATATTCTTCGTCCTCACATTACAGACCTGCATTCTGTGATACTGACAAGAGAGCATGTTTTTGGTGCCTGGGGTCAAACAAGCATGTGAATTATTATCCATTTAATGATCATGAAGCCTTATGGTGATTTATGTTTACTCCTGGCAAGGAATGTGGAGATTTCTATGCAGATTTGACACAATATGGCCTACATCGTTCTGATATCCTGCAGTGGAGAACTCCCTTGTGTGTAAATAGGCTATGGATCATGGTGTGTGTGTGTGTGTGTGTGTGTGTGTGTGTGTGTGTGTGTGTGTGTGTGTGTGTGTGTGTGTGTGTGTGTAACATCCCCTGCAGCTGCCACTTGCTCCCTGGGCAATGTACACACACTCACCCACCATCTGGACAGTCGCAGAACACAAAACTTCTGTTCATGTTTAAATTGGATTTATACAGTTAAAAAAAAACTAACTGCACTGTTATATGCCCTGAAAGAAAACAAATACCAGTGGGCAAGACATTAGTACATTTTTAAGCAAAACTTGTTCAAACAGGCTAGATAAGGTCTGTTTGAATAATAAAGAAATATACATTAATTGCACTTCTACAGTGCCTTTAATGCCTTGGACATTACATTTAACTGTCCAGTAGCTCATTTCACAATACTCTATAATGTTGCTGCTGTTTGACACACACAATACATGAATGTCAAGCTTCCTGCTGCTACTGGGTGACAAGTCAGTAAAGGTTTCTTTATAGCTGTTTAGGTGTAATTCATCCGTAAAACACACGCTGCATGTTTAAACTAAACTAATACTTTAGGGATTAATTCTTCTGGCAAAAAAACCCACAGGGAGCAAGGATATGATAATGAGCCCGTGTGCACCTGCGCAGAAGGTGGGATGGAGGTAACTAACGGCGTAGAACGGGATGCTCCAAATGAGCGTTATTGGCGAGAGAGAGAGAGAGAGAGAGAGAGAGAGAGAGAGAGAGAGAGAGAGAGAGAGAGAGAGAGAGAGAGAGAGAGAGAGAGAGAGAGAGAGAGAGAGAGAGAGCGCGCGAGAGCGGGGGGGCGGGACTTCCGAGGGATATTCGTTTTCCGTTACATCTTTCGGATATTACTTAGTCAAATTATTCATAGAGGAGTCCATATGTATCGTTGTTGTCGTTCTTCTTCTTCTTCTTTATAGTCATGTTGTCATTCTTCCCGCTCCGGGGACCGTTAACTGGCAATACAGCTCATAGGAAGTAAGAGACCGGAAATGGCGTGGCCGTACGCCGGGATAACGCTACCATCCAGGATCCTCTCTCAGCCTAGGCGCAAGTCAAGCCCTCCCCTCCTCCATCCTCCACCACAACGTGTCTCTCCTGTGATCTGTGTACGACGATGGTTGCCGCGCACACCGCCTCCCATCCGTCCACTGCCGGCTGGATTATATGTCTAGATAAGAGGTAAATAATACTTTTTTTAAGCGTGTCACTAGTACAAACCTTGAATAGCAATAGTTGTCGTTATCACAGGCTACGACACTAGCCATCCAGTTCAAGGATGGTGTGTGATTTATACCTGGCTGAAGTGATAGTGATAGTGATGCACTGCGTTGTTTTCTGGCTTCAAAATACTTCCTAAACTATAACACAGGCCTCTAGTTTTTACATGGTCCATATTTAGTGATGATGTTTTTCCCCAACCTGTGTGACTCCTGGACAAAAGGATAGGCCTAATATTCAGATACAGCCAGGAGCCTTTCATCGCACTGCCATGTGTTCACATTGCTGTTGTCTGTATTATGATATTAAACTCCTTTAAATGTATGTTTACTTAAAATGTGAAGTAAAGAAAGTACTTTTTTTTGTTGCAATAGTTGACAATACATTGAGATGCAAATTAATGGATTGGCAAATGATGATTCATAGGAGTATTACTACACTAAGGACAATGACAGGTATACCTGTAGCCTAATAATTACTTGAAGCAAATTTAAACCTGTTTAATGTCCAAAAATGTTGGGGAATGAAAAAAATATGACAGTATTTTATTTTAATCTAACATCTATTATAGACTGTATAGCTTATTAATTCGACAAACTTGGTTTTAGTGGTCTTTGACTTATTATTTAATTTAAGTATTCATATTACTGAGAAGCAACAGGGTGAATATACTCTCCTATCAGAGAAGGATGTTTGTTTTTCAAATAAATCCTCACAGTAGACAAGAATAGCTTTACATTGTGATTTTTCTGTTTGACTGTTCAATAATCATTTTTTAAGAATGTTTAAATACTCAATGTGTATCGTATATCACTTTGTTATAATGTGTGAAGCAAGGCCTATCTATACGCTATATCTGTCCGTGTGAAAGGATTGGCTAGATAAGAGGGCTATACCTGTGACAGGTTCAAAGTACATCATCTTTAACCATTCTGGACCAGGCCAGGTGTGTTTACACTGGAGACTGCAGAGGATGAATTACACCTCTACACCACACTAACAACCATGTGAATGCAGCATTCAGATTTAATTTTCACCTTCATTCAGGTTGTCATGCAGCAGTGTAAGTAGGCAAATATATGGATATGCCAAGATTGTATTTATTTTATTTTATTTCTCTGAAATATGTCTTATTTGTTCAAATTATAAAGTTGTTTGGGACTTTCAGACTTTCCGATGGGAATCGGCAGGGACCTCGCGATACAATATTCCAACGATTTCCGATACGATATATATTGTGATTTTACGATATTACGATTTTTTTGGTGTGATTTCATTGTTTGTGTGATGTATGAGTTTAACGTTAGCATCCATTGTTTTCTTTTAAATGAAAGTGGCCGAATGCAAAGTGACTATAGGCTACTCTAAACTACAGCCCTCTACAGGATGCTACCATGCATCTACTTCAAAAAAGACCACTGACTTTTCTAGCCTATAGTTATTTATTTTTTTGTGTTTTTTCGAGTTTCGAGTTACTCACACATATCTCACCCTCCTTCCCCTGTAGACCCACAGAGCGGTCCAGAGAAGACGTGGACCTCATCCTGGCCCGCCTGCAGACCCTGCGGGCCTTCGAGAGGTTCCACCCCTGTGTGCTGCACCAGATATGTCTGAGGGGCTTCTACGAATGTCTCGAGAGAGGCGTCACATGTAGGTGTCCATGTGACGAAAGCCCTGAGATCGGTTGTATGTGCTGTTTGTGCAGCATGTGTATGCTCTTGATTTCAGTAAGAACTAAATCGTTAAAACTTTGTTGTTGGCTTGTCTTAGATGTGTTTTTTTTTGTCTTATGTATGATTTGTTTTTGTGTTATGGGTTATTTCTTCAGTGTATCGCCAAGGAGACATTGGTACCAGTTGGTACGCGGTGTTGTCTGGCTCACTGGACGTTAAGGTGTCGGAAACAGCAAATCACCAGGTAAGACTTAATTTCCCCCGTGTGTTGAAAATCGAACGGCAGTTGGCTCTCCTTCCTGCAGATCAATACATATGATGGATGTTCTAGGCATCCTGTACACATTTGCCAAGAAAATGCCAATACTGTGTTGTCAAATGCACTCCAGTAGACCTAATAATCTCCCCGATATGAGATTTAAGATAAGTGTGATGTAAGATGCGCGTGAGCTGTGTGCCGTGGAGTATTTACCCCCTCTGTACAGTATGCACCTTTGTTATTTTTCCACATCACACAAGTGCTTAGAAGGGACTTTCTTTACTCTTGAGGACTGAGAGGGAGGAGCACAGCACATTTTTATTGGCATCAATAATGTCCCACCATGTCCCCCTTGTGTGTGGATCTCTGTGCGTAGGATGCGGTCACAATCTGCACGCTGGGTATGGGGACGGCGTTTGGGGAGTCGGTCCTGGACAACACGCCTCGCCACGCCACCATCGTCACGCGGGAGTCCAGCGAGCTGTTGCGCCTCGGCCAGAAGGACTTCCGGTCTCTGTGTGGGGTAAGTGACTGTGTGTGGGGTGAGTGACTGTGTGTGGGGTGAGTGACTGTGTGGGGGAGTAAGTGACTGTGTGTGTGTGTGGGGGGGGGGGGGGGGGGTGACTCTATGGGGATGAGTGACTGTGTGGGGGGTGAATGACTGTGTGGGGGTTGAGTGACTGTGTGGGGGGGGTGAGTGACTGTGTGGGGGTGAGTGACTCTATGGGGGGTGAGTGACTCTGTAGGGTGTGGGTGAATCTGTGGGTGGTGAGTGACTATGGGGGGTGAGTGACTGTGTGGGGGTGAGTGACTCTGTGGGGGTGAGTGACTGAGCGGGGGGTGAGTGAGTCTATGGGGGGGTGAGTGACTGTGGGGGGTGAGTGACTGGGGGTGAGTGACTGTGTGGGGGGTGAGTGACTATGTGTGGGGGTGAGTGACTGTGTGGGGGGTGAGTGACTCTGTGGGGGGTGAGTGACTTTGTGGGGGGTGAGTGACCCAATGGGGGTCAGTGACTTTGTGGGGGGTGAGTGACCCAATGGGGGTCAGTGACTCTGTGGGGGGTGAGTGACTGCGAGCCCCCCCTCCGAGCTCTCAGCCCAAAACACATTTCTGTTATATGTAATTTCATAATGTTTTTGAATTTGAGCTGAAACATGAGGTTCACTTACACTCTCAATACAAACATTTCTTTACCAAAAAGTGTTTTTCATTCAAGTGGCCTGAATGACAATTGACACACTATTAAACACATTGAGGAACATAATACATTCACACTAATAGAATTATGCACAATTTACAGAGGAAATACAGTTATTTATATTACTTACAGTCTCTATGCGACCTGAGTGGAGTGCGTTCTGCGTACAGTGTATAATACTGTGTCCTGTCTGTGTTTATTATTCATACACGTGGCTTCCCCTCTGCTGAAAGGGCTGTTTTGTTTCCCTGTGGTCTGTCAGCACTTTAAGCCCTCACTGTATAATTGATTATTGGTTGTAAATGTAAAAAAGAAGCCAGGCTGTAAGGTGTGAGCCTCGTTTTATTTAAAGTGTGAAGTATTTAGTTAACAATTACTTTTTTTTCTTTATGACATTTTGCTGGTTCCTGCCTGCATGAATAGCTGTTCTCCACTAGATGGTAGTGCAGTGTCACAAAATACATATTTCTGTAAGTAAGTATTTATATTGAACCATTGATAATATTAATGATAATATTAATAATGAAAGGCATATACAAGTACATATAAACAACGTTTAAATGAGCAATTGCAAATACAAGTGCTGCAAGAATGGGTTCTCTGAATTCAGCGAGTTTGTTCCCTCCTATTTGATGCTGTAGAGACGGAGGGTCCATCTTATCTCATCTGACTTTGGGCTTGTGGAGGTTTTTGATACTACTTTTAAACTTGACACGTGTAACTTAAAATGTTAAAACACTTAGTACTTAGAGAGCGTCTGAGCCTCAGCTGGGTCAACTGACTACAGTGCGGCAGCAAATAACCATTGTTTTCATAGTCAATTATTCTCATGATCATTTTTTCGATTACTCGATTAATCGTTTAGTCTGGAAAATGTAATAAATAATAGGAAATGCCATCACAATTTACCAGAGTCCAAAGTGACGTCTTAATTTTGCTTTCTTTTTCTGACAGGCAGCCAAGTATTCATAATAAGCATCAAGCAGCAAATGTTTGGTATTTGTACTTGATAAATTACCTAAATGATTAATCGATTTTAAAAATTTGATTTGATTAATTTTCTGTCGACCAATTGATTAATCAACTAATAGTTGCAGCCCTACTACAGAGTGTCAGTTTCAGATGAATGGATGCTGGTCAGCAGCAAACAACATCCAGGCCGCACATCTATAACTTGAATATTTGTAAGTCACACTGTTTAAAGGCCTAGCTGTTCGACTACTGCAGCCTCTGAACCGGGCCGTCCTCCTAAATCAGATGGTCTGTTTCCTGTAAGACCCGAGGATGCGTTGGGGCGGCTAACTCTATTGCGAGTCAATTAGTGTCAATTAGTGTTTCTATTTGACAGCTGTTCTTAACTAATGTATGGGCTACATGTCGGGGCAATTGTGGTGACATTTACCAACAGCTTTGGTTTGTCTTCTTCGTTGGCAGTGAGCTACGTTAACTCATTCAGACGCATCGTCTATAATTCACACCACGACATTGACTTTGTTATTTATGGTACTACTGAGGTGGCCCCGTCTCATGAACCACACACGCTTCCACCAACATTACTCTGAGGACTGAGTCCATCCAATCAGCATGTCTGCTTGACTGTTGTTACACGTGGCTCATAAAACACAAAGTACCAGAGCAGTAAGTCTGCAATGAAATGTGGCCATTTTGTCACCCTGATTTATAGGCTTCCATGTCACATTGTTGCCACGGTGACGGGTGACATCAACATTTGGATGTCGAAGACAGCAGTTGTTATGTGAAGAGGTTACGTGACATAGCACTCCTCACTGGCGGTATTAATGACTCATCATTGAAATCTTGAAGACCCTTAAAATATGCTGAATATTTATTGAGTGTTTAGTGAGGAACAGTATGATGTGGCGGTTAAGAGCTGAGGTTGAACTTGGGGTAACAGTCACCTCCTACACATTCATGTCCTGGCAGAAAGACAGGTCCTCCTACAGAACAGCAGACAGATTCTGTGTACTACCACTTCTGCCTGAGCAAACCTAGTCTTACAAATCAGACTAAGTCTGATGGCAGACAAGCTCAAATCTGGGTGACCGGGGCGCTTCCCTTTTTTTTATTCTCTTCAAATTTATTTCAACCAATCATGTTGCTGGGTTAGGGTTAGTGTGGGATCTGTAGACGCGCGTTACATGGAATGGGTCTCTACTGGGAACAACCTGACCAGCAAAACAAACGTGATATGGCTGACCATTAATCTCGGATCCAGAAGAGGACTGATCACTAAAACGACAGCATCGTCTTCCCATTGTCGTATCCCTCCTTGGCCGACAGCGAACGCACACTCGGCCAGCACCGGCAAACTAAACCTTTCCTGTGGCCGGTGGGAAGACTAAACTTCCTGTCCGGACACCAACGTCCTTGGACAAAGTGTCTGTAAAGGTTTAAAATCAAACCTGTGTAGAAGACTGGCCTCTGTAGAAATACATTTGTTAAAATCGTCCTCTGAAACCTCCATCTTGCCACTCATGAATGAGTTTATCTTCGGAAGAATATCTCCGTAACAAAACAGGAAACACTGCGTAACTCCGCCCCTCACACTTCCTGGTTTCCGGGCCAGGCGCTGCGCCGTCTCCACCCAGAAGTTCAGCTATAGCGTTGTTGAACTTCTGGATCCAGGGTTAGGACAACACATGTATCTTTTATTGCTATACTCATTACATGGTAATACATTAATTTCTTCCACACACATTTTCATCTCCAGCTCAGAGACTTCAGAACAGATTCATGGGTTATTTAAGCTGCATAAACACACTTGCATATGTGGAAAACGTTTTTTCTACAGTCTCTTAAAGTCTAAAGACAGCCATTAAAGGCATAACTTTATACCTGATTGCATTCTTAAGCATTGCATTGTGGGACATAATGCTGCCACAAAGACACAATGTGTGGGAAGCCAATAAAACATCTTTCAATAACATCAATAAAAAGATACATTAGAGCATTAAAAGCTTACACGAGATATGTGTATCTTGACATGTTAAATTATGTTAGACTTATACGGCAGCGTGTTGTTTAAAAGCATGGTTCAAGAGAAATAAGATGTAAGATATGTTATTTGTCATTGTAGGGATACAACAAAGTTATGTTTGGAGACCAGCAGCAATGAGATAAGAGCAAGATAAATAAACAAAATAACTTGCTCTATCCATGTATATAAAAAATAAATATCTGTGTGTGTGTGTGTGTGTGTGTGTGTGTGTGAGGTCTGCCTGTTGGGTATTCTGAGCAGGTCGGTGGTGGGGGGGTATTAGGGGGTGGATGGGTGAGGAGGTGTACGAGGAGGAGGGGGAGGAGAAGGAGGGGGTAGGAGAAGGAAGGGGAGGGGGAGGTGGGGGGGGGGAGAAGGAGGTGTACAAGGAGGAGGGGGAGGAGGGGGAGGAGGTGTACGAGGAGAGGGGGAGTTGGCGGAGGTCCTGCAGGCTGCCTGGTGGGGAGAAGAGTCAGTAGAGAGAGCTGATGAACAGGAAGTGGCAGAGACTCAGTGTGTGGCCCCTGGGGGGTCTGAGGGTTGTGTGTGTGTGCATGTGTGTGTGTGTGTGTGTGGAGAGGGTGGATCCTCCATAGTTGCGAGCCATAGGCCTACGCCAGCTGGGCGTTGGCCTCCCAGTGCACAGCGGATACACACACACACACACACACACACACATGTGGATGCACACACACATACTAGGCACGCACAAGCTCACACACACAAACACACACACACACACATGGAAAGAGCAGCAAGATTTGCATCTGCAACGCTGCTGTTTGTTCCTTATCTCATCCTGTGGAATGTAACTAGGAGAAGAAACAGAAATTAAAACTAATAATTAATAGGCGTAAGTTTGGCTCTTTAGCATTTTGGAAATCCAAAATGTCCTGAATTAATTCCAGTAAATATTTTGAATGTTGTTTCATTGTTGGGTCGACCGCAGTCAAGTGGACTGTGGTGTAATTAAATCAATGACGTCGTAATCACATCAGCGATAAGGTTCAATGTGATCTATTACATTAACTGTTAAGCTCAAGATCGATCATGCGTGCTTACACAGGAACACGCCGACATATGGCTCTGGTTCAGAACTCAACAGCAGTGCTTATACATTACATACATTACCAACCATGTCGTGGAGAGATAGCTCACATCCACAGTCTTTCTCAGATTATCTCTGTGCAGAAGACATTGAATCAGACACCGGGTGATGCACACACCGTTTTAATACAAAGTGTGAAATGTGTGCATGATGCATATTTCATTTAGGTCACATCAAATATTACAGTTACAGAACCGTGCCGAAGTGTTTCTGTAATGGAAGTCTTTCATAACTAGCTGTTAGTTTCCTTTTTTTTCTTTTTGTGCACGTTTACGACAAATCCATGTCTAAAAACAGCGTGGTCATATTTAAAGCGTTTTGTGGCTCCAGAAACGAAGGCTATGGTTTCTATGTCACATTAGCTTCCTTTGCGTTCCCGTAATCAAGGCGTTTGTTGGGTTTCCCAGAGCAGCTGTGCCGTGTGTCGCTTCTGAGTGGCTGGCGATGAGGGATTCAGATCCACGTAGATCTGCACCTGCTGCCCCCAGACCCCTGGCCCAACGCGGTTTGCCACCTAAGTGGCTTTGCTGGGCTCCTCTGACACACAGCACACAGGTCGCTCGGTGCGTCGCCTCGCTATATTTTAGTGTCCACTATTGTCGTAGCTTCCTCTTGGATGCATGCTTAGGACCTGGGACCCGGTCGCTACGTTTTTATAGTCCCGCCTCATGCCCTGCACGCTATTGGCTGGGGGCTACACACCGACCGCCCAAAGGTTCACACCCGGAAACGTCCTGGACAAAGTAAAAATACGAAAATACAGGCAGAGGGCCGGGTCTGGGAGAATACAGACACCACCACATGCTTCTAGTGGGTCATCAGTGAGGATTGAGTGCATGAGTCTTTACGTTGTTTTTTTTAGGAAGGTCCGACTCATTGTGCCTTTAGGTACCCAATGAGTTTATAATGCAGCTGTCCTGTGTGTCTCTAATCACTAACAAGGTCAGAGATAAGATCGCATCTGCAGAGGGAAGATGAGAGCCAGGAGCCCTGGACAACGTAAAGCCACATCACATGCAGGCGTGTGGGGCTACGATAAAGCGGCAAAGTCGTGCTTGTGTGGTGGTTATTGTTGTCATTTTTATTTTTGATGTGAGAGAGAGAGGTTTTTTTTGAGAGGGAGAGAGAGATACAGAGGGGGTTAGCGAGAGAGCGCAGTAGAGAGACGGGGGGGGGGGGGGGGTGGGCAGAGAGAGAGAGAGTGAGGGAGTAAAGAGAGAGAGAGAGAGAGCGAGAGCGAGAGGTGGGGGGGGGGGAATCACCTAGCAACCATGGCTGGGAGGAAGTGAGCTGGGAGACTGGCCCTCTGCTGGCCTTTGTGTGTCAGTCGGCTCACTCTGGTCTGACAGCAACATGGAGGCTGGGGCCACACAGCCACCAGCCACACGCTAGACACCCAGGTGGACCTAGCAGTCAGCAGCATATATGCTAACACCTGGACAGCGGAGGTGTGGGGAACCACAACAGAACAGTTGGCGGTAGTATCGTGAGGAGGTGCATGGACCTGTGGTATCGTCCATACTAGGTAAGGCGGGCTTTGTAAAACTTGTCAACATTGCAATGTTTTCTTTTTTCTTTCACCAGGGAGGTTTTTTTTTTTAATTGTGAAATGCTGGCCAAATTACAAATAGTGTTAAATGATGCGTGCTCAGATTTTGGATTTGAGGAAAAGTGACATCCAGCCTGAAATTAAACTTATTTTATATGCAATAGCTGATGACAATTGTGGGTAAAACTCATTTAAAAGTGTAACACTTGCAAATGCCCCCCCCCCCCCCCACACGCACACCCACTCCCCCCCCCCCCCCCAGTTGGTCACCCAAATAACTGAGAGAAAATGGTCCGGAATAATGTGAGTGTGTTGGGAATGTGGCGTAATATGCACGTGTTATGTAATCTGGGTGAATAATTTAATATAAGTGTGCATCCATGCACGACGATGCTCAGAGGGCGAGTCCTGCACAAGCATGGACCTCAGGAGGAGCGTGGGCGCAGAGCGTAGACACACACGCGACCGCGTCCGGGTGTGTGTGGTCTGGGACCATCCTCTAGTAGTAGATCCAGCAGATCTGGGCGGGGGGGTGAGGAGCGAAGAGGAGGTCAGGTTCTAGATGGACATCAGAACAGGAGGTATGTATTGCAGCATCTTCGGTGCATGCCCAGGAAAAGTTGTCCTGAATTATTATTAGAGAGTTGTTTTGTTATGCCATACATGACATCCCTGCTGTTTTCCCCAGGATTCTCTCCTATTTTACCCTTCTCTCCCGCTGTCCTCCCGTTTCATTATTTTCCCTGATTCTGACCACCTATTGTAGTCACTTACTTAAGGAACTAGTTAATCCAATCCTTAAGGGGTATGTGGACAGTGGTAGGGGTGGTGGGACAGTCCTGTCCCCTTGTCTAAATGTAAGGGGTATGTGGACAGTGGTAGAGGGTGGTGGGACAGTCATGTCCCCTTGTCTAAATGTAAGGGCTATGTGGACAGTGGTAGAGGGTGGTGGGACGGTCAGAAAATGTCTTGTTTTCAAAACCCAATGTTGACAGCTGTGTGTTCTGCATGCTAACCATCAACCGCTCCGGTCCGATGTGCTTATCATCCCGAGGGAAAACAGGATGACACTTTTGTCCGTGCAGTCCTGGTTAAAGTCAGTGATTTATACGTGGATGATGCACGCTTTCTATGCACGCTTTTCTAAAACAATGTACCCTGCGTTGGCAGCAGCGGGTACTTCAACTGCTGCACAATGTGATGGTACTTTACAGTATCCTTACAACCCTTTCATGCATTGCACCATGTGTGCAGAGCAGGCAGTATGGTCATCATAGATCTAGGGTTTATAATTATGATTTCATAACCTACCATTGAGCACTAAATAATGACCTGTATTAATGCCAAATTCCTTCTTGGCACCCTGCCAATAATAGAGTGCCGATAATAAAATGGAAAAGTATTAAAAAGCATTAAAACGTTGAATTAAATTGTTTTTATGTTTCATTTTAGTTGAGGCTGTTGTGTTTTATTTAGAAGGTCAGGTGGCTCAGGGAATACTAATGTTATGTAACTATCTGCCAAAAGTCTTAATGTTTATATTATGTTGTAAACCGGCGTAACTGTGACGTAAAGCATTGTCCAAATAAAGTTCATTCTACTTACAGGAGGAAGGAAGGAAAGAGGATAAACTCATATTAAGATACATAATCTTTATGGACTAGAGAGGTTGACTACATCCTGTTCCACATAAGAAACAATACAATACAAATTGACTATTTTATCAGACTGATAGATTTGACTTTCTCATAGTCCCTATCAATTATACGTACTAAGGTACAATTAAGACATTTTACACATAATGTAATCTGCAATGTTGTGTTAAAAGGCAGATTGGAAAACATGAAATGTGATGAAAATAATGTCAGTCAAATGTCAAACTAGCTTTCCCAATTGTATTCTTGGAAAGCGTCCAACTCTATTCTTGTGAAGCAAGACTACGCCACTTAACGTAGCGTAAAATGCTTTCATAATTGTTTTTTGTTGCCAGAATTGATTGTTCTCTAATATTCACTCTTGCCTGACCTCCACGCAGGAGCAGACGTGGGTTGTTACGACGTCATTACTAACAGAATAAACATGGAGTGGTTTTACACACCCGACAATAGTCCTAATCTCCGACTAATCCAATCTTAAAAAAACATCCCCACCCTAGCTACAGCATCTAGCCCAGTCCTCAACCCACAGCTCCCAGTCCTCCACCCACAGCTCCCAGTAATCCACCCACAGCTCCCAGTCCTCCACCTACAGCTCCCCGTCCTCCACCTACAGCTCTCAGTCCTCCACCTACAGCTCCCAGTCATCCACTCACAGCTCCCAGTCCTCCACCCACACCTCCCAGTCCTCCATCTACAGCTCCCATTCCTCTACCTACAGCTCCCAGTAACCTAGTCCTCCACCCCCAGCTTCCAGCAACCCAGTCCTCCACCCACAGCTCCCAGTCCTCCGCCTATAGCTCCCAGTCCTCCACCCACAGCTCCCAGTCCTCTACCTACAGCTCCCAGCAACCCAGTCCTCCACCCACAGCTCCCAGTCCTCCACCCACAGCTCCCAGTCCTCCACCCACAGCTCCCAGTCCTCCGCCTATAGCTCCCAGTCCTCCACCCACAGCTCCCAGTCCTCTACCTACTGCTCCCAGCAACCCAGTCCTCCACCCACAGCTCCCAGCGGACCAGGGCTCTGCTCTGACCATTAGGCCAGAAGTGGTCCTAGCGATGGAGGTGTTACTTAATTAGCTGCATTTACTGTCCTGCTAACTTCATCATGTACTTCTATGGTGAAGTGAAAGAAGCAGGTCACTTGGGAGCCGAAAGGACCTGGGTTCGAACCCCAATGTCCGTAGACTACCTGTAGGTTTTCTTGAGCAAGATGCCCCCTAACCCCTACCTGCTCCTTCATGAGATATGTATGAAAAATATGTATTTCACTGTATGTCGCTTTGGCTTAAAATGTCTTCTATATGATTTAGCTAAATGGTCGGGTAAATAGAATAGATAAATAGCGTCTGGTACGTAGGCTACATGAGGCTATTGTGAATCTGGAATGATGTCTTGTTTATCTACAGTTTGGATATTCCCAAGTCAATCTCACAGCTTTTCATGACGATTAGTGAGAAAGCTTTTTAATTTTTTTTTATGAGGTCATTATAGGATTTTAAATGGCTTGTGAATGGCGTCAAAGGTCCGACGGGATCTTAATGTTCTTAATGCGGTGAAGCGACCTCTGCGGTTAGGATTTAATTCATCCCCCGACCTCTGAGAGCACTTTGTCAAGATGTCTCAAATGACTCCCGATTTCTGGCTCTCACCGGCTCTCTCGTGACCCTTGTTGAAAGCTCTTCTGTCCAGTGGTCCACAATAAGCTATTCCATCAACACACGGCACTTTACCTGTGTGTGTAACCTCCGAACAGATTGACCCCCAACTTGAGTACATTCATCAAATACATTTACGTAATACGGACGTCACTGTTATACTGTACACTTATATTGCTGTTTGGAAAACAATGCCTAGAGCTCATTTGTTAGACGATTGTTTACTGAATAAAAACTGCATTTGACCCGTCTCTGATTTGCTTCCCGGGCTGTCACAGAGAGAAAGACGTGACATTTATGTGAACGAATGGGAACAGATAAATTCTTATTATATAACACGCTGCTGCTAGGCACAGTGACTGTATGAGCTCTGTACAGAGCCATTGTTATGCTCTGATTAATCTGCCTGCGGTCGCTGCTCTGGCACCCACGGTCACTCTTATTCTGTGACACATAGACTCATACACAGTATGGACACACGTACACACACAAGTACAGACATTTGTCATTGTAGCTTCGACGTTGATGATTTCAACAATGTCAGAAGAAATGTGTTGTTTTTCACGGGGATGTTGACGGTGGTGTTTCCTGTCTTTATAGAGTTATCACCAGTACATGGCTGAGCTGCTGCCCCCACCCTATGGTGTGATGGAGAGCAGCTGCGGTAAACACAGTAAGTCTGTCCTGCATAACGTAACGCATGTCCATCCTTCTGAGGACCATAAAGTACTGACCTTCTATGGCGTTAGATTTGTTCCTTGAGTATAATATTATCTAATACTTTATTACAGGGCAAACAATTAGCAAGTGGCTGGTAGATTTGCTTCACTTATCAGCCAAAAAAACAATGGTAATCTATTGAGTGGCTGGTCCAATTTGAACAAAAAAAGTTAATTTTGCACCCTGTTGTATTATATTATATTTAAATATTTGTGTTTTGTAGAAATGGGAAATTATTATTACCCACCTTTTCTGAATAACAACTACTGTCTTATATTCTGTCTTAAATTCTGTCTTATATTGAACATCAGAACAACGTATGTCCCTGATGTAACTTATGTGGCTTTATAAATACAAGAAACCCCCCGAGTCAAATCAAAATCTACCTCCACAGTAATGGAGGACGTCACAGTCAGTCAAATGCTGTACTTGCTAAATAAACGATCTTAAATAAGTAGTTAAGTGACCCGGGCCGCGTCATCCCACCTTTCCGGTCATTTGGGTTTTCTGCCTTTGTTTTGCTGTTATCTGCTGTTATCTGCTACAAGTCCAGGCTAAGAATAGCCCGGTACTTTCCTGCAGACACAGTCTGGACCCGGCCAGGCTTGACTGATGAGTTCTGGAGGGCTCAGTGCTGAGCCAGTAGTACGCATCTCTCCAGACACTGGCATCTAAATATGAAAGCTAAATATGAAAATAATATTAATAATAACAATTATAATAATAGTAATAATGATGTTTTCATAATACATTTTTTTGGGCTGCAACTAACGATTATTTTCAAAGTCGGTTAATCTAACAATAATTGTTTCAATTAATTTGAGTTACCAGAGTCCAAAGTGATGTCTTAACTGTGTTTGCTTTATCTGACAGGCAGCCAAGAAAAACTAAAGTATTCATTTTATAATGATCCATGAACCAAACATTTGAATTTCTGAAGCATCAAACCGCAAATATTTGGTATTGGTACTTGATAAATTACATACATTATTATAAAAATTGGATTTGTCGATCTACAATATCAATTTATCGACTAATCATTGCAACCCTACATTTTTTCGCTATAGAATATGCCCATATGTATTGTCTCTTGTGCATCCATCAATGTACCTCTTTCTAGATTTCTAGATTTCTTATCAAATGACACTGCAGGGCAGATTAAGAAAGTAGATACATTTCGTCCATATTTGTTCACGCAGTATTAATTATCCGGGTATCTGAATGATTTAGCTTTGTTTGTCTGGATAGATTGTGATGATTCTTGTGTTTTACTTGTTCAGAAACGCCAGACAAAGAGAACATCAGCATCAACGCCCTGGGCTCAGGGATGCTCTCCAAACATCCCAACAAGGTCATTATTACTCAGAATGACTCATGATTCAACACATCATCACGTTCATACCATTTTATTCATGACACAGTATTTATGATCCATTCAGTACAAACAACCGTTTGTAGAGTTCATCCTTCAGCGAGTCATACTCGACAACGTTCTCTCTACATGTTTTTGGATTAGTCTATAAATGTTGTGAGAGGTGTGCCCTTGTTATTGTTCTTGCTGGGTTCTCCCAGATGTCAAGCGTGTGGACCGTAGGGTTGTTTACAGTGTGTCTAAATATAAAGGAGGTCCGCTGTTCCTGTTCCACCTCGACATGGCACTCATTTCCCGCTCAAATGATAACATGGAGACCACTCGGTTGATTTATGGACACTTGTGCATTGTGTCTTTAGGGCATTTCAGTCAGAGAGAGAGAGAGAGAGAGAGAGAGTCACCGCATGCTCTCTCTCTCTCGCTCTCGTTTTCTCTCTCCCAAACGTTCTTTCTCTCTTTCTCCGTCTATTGCTTTCTCTCTCTCTCTCTCTCTCTCTCTCTCTCTCTCTCTCTCTCTCTCTCTTTCTCTCTTTCTGACTGAAATGCCCTAAAGACACAATGCACAGAGAGAGAGAGAGAAAGAGAGAGAGAGAGAGAGAGAGAGAGAGAGAGAGAGAGAGAGAGAGAGAGAGAGTCACCGCATGCTCTCTCTCTCTCTCTCTCTCTCTCTCTCTCTCTCTACCTTGCTCTCTCTTTCTCTTCTCCCTCTCTTTCTCGCCCCCCTCCCTCACTCCCTCCAAGCTATACATCATATCTACCATAATCTCTGTGTTTGCTTTGACTCAACATTACATAAGTACATATGTCAACATTTGTAATGATAAAAAAAGTCATTTTTATTTCTAAATAAGCCCCATCTGGGCTTTTTTTTTTTACTATTCTCTAAACAATGTAAATAAATCATGCTAAAGCTTCTGGATCCTGAGTACATATATGAGTAGTAGTAGCCGTGTTTACTGGAGCATGAAGTTGGCATTTTAAATGTCACTCCCCCACCCACGCACGCACACACACACGCCCGTACGCACACATGCACACACACACACACACACACACACACACACCTGCATGTACACACACACACACACACACACACACATACAAGCACATTAACACTAACAGCCCTCACCACACCCATCCTTTCTGCACATACTTACATAAACAGAAACAACACACACTGTGTAGCAACACAAATTCTGCTCCCATGACTGGAACAGTGTTCGCCGTCACACTTTTTTCTTTTTTCATTTAGATTTCCATTTCATTAATAACAATTATTTTCTATTTTTTTCATCCTATAATTTTGTTTACTTTTATTTTGTCATGTTTTCCAGAAGCCACTCATTGAAAGTCCAGCCAAAGCCCTTCCTAGATCAGGTTCCCAGGTATTGCATCATCACGTTCCCAACAGTAGAGGGCGGTGTTTGCTCTCCAACACACCACACATGTCATCATCATCATCATCATCATCATCATCATCATCATCATCATGCTTTTCAAAAACAACTTTATTGATACCCTTCACTGTGGGGTCCCTGTCTCTCGCCTTGCTTCCCCCAGAAGGTGCCGTCGGAGAAGATCTTGTGGGCTGGGAAGGTTCTCCATAATGCCATCCTGGCCCGGGCGCCCCACATGATCCGAGACCGGAAGTACCATCTGAAGACCTACAGGTGGGCTCACATCTCTCCCTGGTGGTAGTGCATGAAGCGTTGCAAGAGTAGAGTAGTATCTTGATACAGGCAACTACAAGTAGTATTTTACACTCCTGTAATTAGAAACTGCCCAATTATTTGTAATTGAGATGCAGTCAATATGTGATTTGATACGTGTTTGTAATGTAGTCATTTTAACATCGAAAAATGTTACTTTGAGAATTACTCCAGAAATATCAGTGAAATATCACTTTGAGCAATAAGTGTGCAGCACTTTCAAGTGGTAACACTCGGGGATGTTTTCTGTTTTTTTCCGACCCCAAAATTAAATCCAATCGAATCAAATCAGCTGTGTTGTTGTAGCGCTGCTGCTGTCCACCACACCGCCTCAATCTGTCCTCCCGCTGAAGGGCCCGTTCAGCAGAGGCTTTGTCCCTCAGTAACAACGCATCCTCGTTAACCAATCAGTCCAGAGCTCTCTGTCTAATGTGTGTGTGTCCTCGGGAGTCTTGTGTTGTATTGTATTATTATGTCTTCTGTACTGTGTCTATGTACTGTGCTTAAAGGCACGCCCATTGTTTATTTATCTGTCTATCCATCTATCTATCTATCTGTCTGTCTGTCTGTCTGTCTGTCTGTCTGTGATACAGACAGTGTTGTGTCTAGTGTTGCAGACAGTGTTGTGTCTCTGTGTTAGAGTTGTGGGTCTGTTACAGACAGTGTTGTGTGTCTCTGTCTGTTACCGACAGCGTTGTTTCTCCTCTGTGTTAGTGTTGTGTGTCTGTGTTACAGACAGTGTTGTGTGTCTGTCTGTTACAGACAGTGTTGTGTGGGGACAGAGCTGGTCGACTGGCAGATGCAGCAGAGCTCCTGTGTTGTCTCTCGGGTCCAGGCAGTCGGCATGTGGCAAGCTCTCCTGGAGGAAGGTGTCCTCTACCATGGTGAGGCTCACTCACTGTGTGTGTGTGTGTGTGTGTGTGTGTAGTATAAGCATAATATGCATATGCGTGTAGTGTGTCTAGAAGTGTGTTTTTACATGCAAACTCCACTTTTATCATTATCATTCCCTCCATTCTCCTGTGGGTCTCAGTCGACCAGGAGCTGAGCTTCCAGGACAAGTACGTCTTCTACCGCTTCCTGGGCGACGAGCGGGAGGACGCGGCTCCGCCCGGCGATGAGGAGCACAGGCAAAGTGAGGAGGAGCTGCTGGAGACCCTGGTTCTCCTGTCCCAGCTCGGCCCCGACGCTCACCTCAGGATGATCCTCAGAAAACGGTAATGCCCAGAAAGCACACGGAGCACAAATTTCAATTGGTATTTGTAGCGCGACCCAAAAAAACTAAATAGAGTCATATGGTTTTAACGGAGCAAAGCACACCGACCGCAGATGTAGCGGGTCTGGGATTATCCACTCGCTTCGTATCGGAGTCGAGTCTATTTTGGATGTGAAAATTCAGTAGCATTATTTTGCGTCTGACCCGACACGACTGTGTGCTTCAGATTTCAGACACAGACACAGAACTCTTTGTTGACAGGAATACAGGAATGAGACATGGGCACGTACAATAAACACAGTGGACAGATACTACAGACATGACAATTTACAACTGATGGATTAAAACACAAAGAGTGCCAACAACAAATAGCAATTAAAAGTTGAATTGGTATGAAATACCAATTAAAAGTCGGTTTAATTGGTCCAAGGTTTCAGGCTCTAAATATTCTGCCGTCGTTTTAAGGAGTCCAAACAAACCTGATTTTATTTGTTTGATGGTGATGATGATGAGGATGATGGTGTGTTGAGTGTTTTTTAATTGAACTGATGCGTATTTATTTTTTCCAGCCCATCAGAGAGAACAGCAGACGATTTGGAGATCATTTATGAAGAGCTGCTTCATATAAAAGCCTTATCCCATTTATCCATCACTGTGAGTACAGCAGGCCAGTGATTAAAACAGCACCCTGTCGTTTCTGTCTATCAGACTAATAACATTACATTTTATGTGTCAAACTGTTTCTAAAGAAACATAATGAAGTTGTGTATCCTGAAATGCACCCTACTCTGTGTGTTACACGTTAAGAGAGGTGTAGTTTCATACTCTGTGTGTTACACGTTAAGAGAGGTGTAGTTTCATGCTCCTGTGTGTGTGTGTGTGTTCCAGGTTAAGAGAGAGCTGTCAGGTGTGCTGATTTTTGAGTCTCATGCTCAGGCCGGGACAGTGTGTAAGTAACGACAAACCAGAATAAATGTACACATCAGCATTTAGCGCCAAATGATATACATACAATAAACATCCCCTTGTTTATGTTAAGCCTTAATGCATATTGTATCATGTTTAGAATGATGTTGTAAGTGTATGCATTACAAAGCTCAAGGCATTTTAAAGCTACATGTGGTGATTTGTTCTGTTGTCAGTTCAACAACTGACAACTGGAATTCAAAACCGAGCAGAAATAGCCGCTTTGAAATCACAGATTGGTGCCACATTTGAACAATGAAAAGAGTTTAAAGTTTAAACACGTTCATATCCGTAGTAATAGCCCCCGTGGACGAAGGTTGAAAAGGTCTGCGCTTGCGATTTCATTTTTGCCCTTTTGTCAGTGAACTATTGAGTCCATTTTTATTTGCAAAAAAAACCTTCCCCGTCAAGATGTGGAGCTGATACTCTGTATTTTCCCCAGTGTTCAGTCAGGGGGAGGAAGGAGCTTCCTGGTACATCATCCTGAAGGGCTCCGTCAATGTCGTCATTTACGGAAAAGTGGGTATTTTCTTAAAATAACACACAAAAATACATCAAAATGTGTGTTATTCGCCAGCAGCACTGTGGTACAACGAGCGGGTGGGGTTGTGTGGTGTGTTGTCCACAGGGGGTAGTGTGCACGCTACACGAGGGCGATGACTTTGGGAAGCTGGCGCTCGTCAACGACGCCCCGCGCGCCGCCTCCATCGTGCTGCGGGAAGACAACTGTCACTTCCTGAGGGTGGACAAGGAGGACTTCAACAGGATCCTAAGGGTGAGCCTTGTTGTTTGGTGGAGCATCATCTCACGCATACCTCAGCAAACAAACAGTAACAGCGCTATCGCCCTCTATTGGTGGTAGCACATTATTGTAGCCAGAAATGTGACTACTGTTGCAATTTTTCTGTTATTATTTCTACTTCTATTTCCTTCTGCATATTGGCTAATCTCAACATGTTGCATTTGTACAACTGAATATTTAAAACAGACTAAGCTAAGATAAATTGAAAAGTTGATGTTTTGTTAACATCAACTTTTCAATGTGCCAGTGGAGTGTCTGCTTAATTGTTAGCTTGCACAGTTTCCTCTGGTCCATATTGTCCCTACTGTGTGTGTGTGTGTGTGTGTGCGTGTGTGTGTGTGTGTACATAACAAAAGAGCTCAGTGGATTTTCCTTACACATTTCATGCCTAGACTGGTTAAAACGATCTTCCATGTAAACCTTCCGGCGCGTCCGATGCCAGATATCAGATCGCTGACGGGGGCTCCCTGTGTGTGTGTGCTGGGCCATCCCGATAATCCCCCCAGCTTAGGGGGTCAGGGGGGATGATGTCATGGTGCTGTCTCCGCACGGAGGAGCGGCTCAGACAGTAGGCGGCCATTATAGCCGCCGTGATGCGGCGTTCGCCAAGTGCGCAGGACAGTCCACACGTGGCCAGGGCTTTTAGAGTCGCCGTTTGGCCGTATCGTTTGTGCGGACGGCCAGTTCAGTGCTCTCCATGCCGAGGGCGGGACACGCTGCAAACCGCCATATGAAGCGTGCGGGAGGGCCGTGATGGCGTTATTTTTGGCTCGCACGGTTCACGCAAGGCGACTATGAATGAGGTTAAGACGGCAGCACAGAGCAGATGCTCACAGTGATCTAGCCATGAGGGAGGGCTTTGCTCCCCGCAAGAAGTCAAGTCTGTTTTATTTGTATAGCTCTTCATCACAGTCCCCGTCTGTGATGGGGGACTCCATATATATAATATAATACATATAATATATGTTTAAACATTGCATTCAGTGTGCTGCAGGTCTACCTTCTGTTTTACCAGTGAAAACATAGCATATATTTATTGATATGAATTGCATTGTGTGCACTCTGGTCTTTTCTTCACATCGTCATGCATTCACCTGATGTGGTGAATGCATGAATGAACCAGACGCGGTGAATGCATGAATCCGGTTGATGTGGTGAATGCATGAATCCGCCTGATGAGTGCGTGCATTGACCGGTGGTGAATGCATGAATGTGTGCAGGACGTGGAGGCGAACACGGTGCGTCTGAAGGAGCACCACCAGGACGTCCTGGTCCTTGAGAAGAGCCTCAGCAGAGGGTCCCAACCCGGGGCCACGTCCTCTCACCACAAGTACGACCCCTGACCTCTCTCATCGTGACGACCCCTGACCTCTTGCATCACGTCCGGTACCGTCGTGTGTAGCGGTGGTTAGTTACGCTCGGCTCGAGTCCATGTAACAACAGAGGAGAGAGAGGGAGGGCGATGGGGAGAGAGACAGGAAAGAGGGGGGGGGGGGGGATAGAGAGAAGGGAGCGAGAGAAAGAGATGGAGGAATAGAGAAAGAATGGGACAGAGATGGGAAGAGACAGAGAGAGAGAAAGGAGAGAGAAAGATGGAGAGGGAGAGAGAGAGAGAGAGATTAAGAGGGAAGGAGAGAGAGAGAGAGAGAGAGAGATTGAGAGGGAGGAAGAGGGAAGGAGAGAGAGAGCGACAGAGAGAGAGAGAGAGGGACAGAAAGAGTGAGTGAGTTTATCTTTATCCATTGTATTTTTCTTTTCTTTTGGAAAAGATGATTAAGATTAAGATTTTCAAGGGTTAAGATAATGACAAGTCAAGTTTAGGCTACACTATACTTTGCCTTTTTTTTTATATAGAAATAGAAAATAGAAACCGGACGCGATAATTTTAGTGATAAGGATAAGTCAGATATGGCAGTTTAAATTTCCATTTACTATTGAGTACTATAGCTAAGTGTATGCTATCGGCATTTAGCAGACACTTTTATCCAAGGTGACTTACAGTGAATTCAGACAACTTTCATTCTGCAGCAGGTAGTGGTTTGGGTATCTTGGTTAGGGATGCCTACAGGTAGGCTGTCGGCCGCAACGCTATCCTGCTGCCACTTTTGAAGAGTGAGAGAGAGTTGATTTGGCAGCACTAGCGCCAAACTTGACTCCCCCCACCTAAACTCTACTTTATCAAATGTATTTATTTATTTACGCCTGTGTTACTTTGGTAGTATGGTATTAGTATATCCACCCCTGTCATCTTTCCTTCACGGTACTCACCCCCACTTCCCCTTCATCATCATCGTGTGGCAAAGACCTGCGTTAGTACTATGAATAGGGTTGTTTATCAAAGGAAGCCCCTATGAACACAACAAAAATGTATTGAAGAAACTCAACACAGTCCAGGGCCACCGGTGGAGCCAGGAGGAGAAAGTGTGCTCCTTGATTAGTGAATGGTGTTGTCTCTCTCCTGTCATCTCCTGCAGATACACAGTGATGTCAGGGACCCCAGAGAAGATACTGGAGCATCTCCTTGAGATGATGCGACTGGATGCCCAATTCACGGAGTCCGGTACCATTCAGTACCCCTTTGTTGTTGTGACCGGTTTGAGAATTTAATTGTGATGTTAATAAACCTGTCTCGACTAGGGCTGCAACTAACCATTATTTTCATAGTCGATTCATCTAACGACATTTTGTCATTTAGTCTAGAAAATGTCAGAAATAATAGCAAATGCCATCACAAGTTACCAGAGTCCAAAGTGATGTCTTAAAGTTGCTTGTTTTATCTGACAAGCAACAAAGAAAAACTAAAGTATTCATTTTATAATGATCCATGAGCCAAACATTTGAACTTCTGAAGCATCAAGCAGCAAATGTTTAGTATTTGTACTGATATATGACATGAATGATTCATTGCTTATAACAATTTGATTTGATACATTTTCTGTCGATCGATTAATTGAATAATCGTTGCATCCCAAGTCTCGACACCTGTCTCGGTTTTTCAAGTTTTCTAATAATATCAATTCTAAAGAGTTTGTTTTGATACTGTCTCCTCTGTGATCATCTTTGTCCTCCATCTTGTTTTTCAGACCCCGCCCTGGACGACTTTGTGCTCATGCACTGTGTTTTCATCCCCAACGCTAAGCTGTGTCCCGTACTGACGGCCCAATATCCTCTGACCGCTATATCTTGGAATTATAACAATGGACTCTCACATTTTTAGTTAGGTCTCAAAGTACAGTACTTTTTTAATTGGTTGACACGTGATGGCGTCTTCTCAGTCTAGTGTGCTAGCAAGGTCATCTGTTTTTTTATTTTGGTCTTTCTCTCGCTCATGCTCTCTCTTTTTTTTCTCTTTTCTCACTCTCTCTCTCACACACTCTTTTTTTCTCCTTTCTCTCTCTCTCTCTCTCTCTCTCTCTCTCTCTCTCTCTCTCCCCCTCCCTCTCTCTCCCCCTCCCTCCCTCTCTGATTGATAGGATAGTTGTGTCTATAATGCCCCTACACCTGTACCACCCCTGTGTTTCCTGTGTGTCGTGTGATCTTTAACCGCCGGCCACCTACCACGCCCGGGCGTCGCGGGGCTCCGAGCGGGAGCAGCTGGACTACACCCTGAACAACAAGCGCCGTGTGGTGCGTCTGGTGCTGCGCTGGGCCGCCGTGCACGGGCGCCACCTGCAGGAGGAGGACGCCTCGCTGGCCTTCCTACAGGTACGCCGCCTGCACCTCACCCATGCCCCCCCCCACCCCCTGCAGTGGTGGAAAGTAACTAAGTACATTTACTCAAGTACTGTACAGTATTTGTATTTTACTCCGCTACATTTATTTGACAGCTTTAGTTACTAGTTACTTTGCAGATTCAGGTTAACAGTACAAAATATAATCAATAAATACATTATATGATTATATCAATCATCATTATTGGTCCCCAGGAGGAAATTCGCACGCTACTCTGCAGTATGTAAAGTAATATATAAAATATATATGAATAAATTAACATGCAACATTAAAGCGATGAACACATTAATGCATCAATAAATATAATCCAATAATATAATATACATTATTCTGAAATGGGCCATTCTGCATAATGATTACTTTTACTGTTGGTACTTTAAATATATTTCAAATGTAATAAAATGTGCTACTAGGTCATATAGACACTTGCACCCAAAGCAACTTGGAGATATTTTTTCAGATACATGTCCTTGAATGAGCAGGTAGGGGTGGGGACAGCGAGACCACTAGACCAGTCCTTCTCAAACGGTTTTTACCAATGTACCCCCTCTAAAAGATTATTTCAGCCAAGTACCGCTATCACCAGCACAAAACATTTTGGGGATGGAACAAAATGTAGCGTAGAAAGATTTACCAAAAATGATTTTATTTTGCCATGTATATTTATTATAATTTTACACTTTTTCATTGCAGGAGTTTCTCATGTCTGTAACTGCTGATGCAAGAGTTCTACCTCTCAAAGACCAACTGACAGAGCTGCAAAAAATCGTAAATAGCAAGTAAGTGTTGCCTTTATTTGGTTTGCATTAATAGGAATTTCGATGTGTAAAGTACCTTGATATAGTATATATGTTCATATCCGTGCATATATGTCAAATGATTCTCGAGTTGACCCTTTATTATTTTTCACATCAGCACTGAAGACGCCAGATCTTCCCAGAAAAAGGTACGCTGTTGACATTTGTCTTGTGGAATAATAATGTTCAAAAGAGATTTTGAATAAACCCGTTTTAACCAGTTTTATCCAGTTTAAAATCAGTGTTAACCAGTTTTAACATCTCGTAGCACAAGGTCCTCCTGAGACAGTTCAGTATGGGAGAGGAGAAGCTGCAGAAACGTCAGCCAATCAAAAGCACCGATGAAAGTGAGTGAAAATGATCAACGGCGTGAATGCATGAGAGCATAACAGATAATCAAATGCTTTGTAAACCGTAGACGTTGAAAAGAATGTTATCTCTTCTCTGTGTTCAGAGACGGGCGATAGATACCATCTGTTTTCAAGCTGTTCTTGCTTAACATTCGTTAATAACAGTGGCACAACATTTTATATCCATTTACTGAAACACCACGTTGACACATTCCCTCTCTTGGACACTCACGAGTGACACTAGTGGGTGTCCCCCGGCCTCACCCACAGCTCTCCCCCCTCTCCCCCCCCCCCTCAGTTCTTTTCAAGGTGTACTGTTGCGACCACACCTACACCACCATCCGAGTGGCGGTGGCCGCCTCCGTCAGGGAGGTGGTGGACGCGGTGGCCGACAAGCTGGGGTCAGCGGCGCAGGACCTCCTCCTGGTCAGCCTGAGTTCGGCCGGAGGTGAGAAGAGCGGCAGCCACACGCTAATCAAATGATGGGAAGCAGCCGACAGTCGCAGGCCGCAGGAATCTGGAGCGTCTCCAGAGAGGAGGAGCCGTGGGGGCGGGGGGCGGCCCAGCGGTCACTGGCTGATTTACTGGGAGCTAAATGGGTGCTAAGCTATAGAATGTGGACACACGCTAATAAGCTTCTGGAAAGGAAAGCTCAGATCAGTGACTCTCTCTCTCTCCCGCTCTCGCTCTGCCTCTCTCTGCCTTTCAATGTGTGTGTGTGTGTGTGTGTGTCTCTCTCTCTCTCTCTCTGTCTCTCTCCCGCTCTCGCTCTGCCGCTCTCTGCCTTTCAATGTGTGTGTGTGTGTGTGTGTCTCGCTCTCTCTCTGTTTCTGTCTCTCTCTCTCTCCCTCTTTCTCTCTCTGCCTCTCTCTCTTTCTCTCCCCCTCCCTGCCTGCCTGCTCCAG